>JAJPUD010009806.1:0-70147 GCA_023553655.1 Myrmecobius fasciatus | reverse complement strand
TATATTTTATATGGGATTGCTTTCTTTCTCAATGAGGGGAGAAGGCAAGGAAGGTGGAAGAGAATTTGGAACTTAAAAAAAAATGTTAAAAACTTATGTGTAATTGGAAAAAATTTAAATGGTTGAAAAAAAGAATAAATAGCCTGAGAAATTTTCAGATTTTTAAAAAAGATTTAGATAAAGTATATCCTATAGCATTCCTCTAATCTATCTGTCAGTACTAAAATAAAGATTTCTGTAATCTCTTCAGCATGAATTTTCAGTATAAAATCTTCCACTGAAGCAAATAGCTAAACAATTTGCTAAAGATCACAAGACCAATAAACATTAGGATTAAGATCCAGGTCTTCCTGACTCCAAGTTTTGTTTAAAAAAAAGGACCTGGCTTTTTAAATTACTTTTTTTTTTTTTTAAATGTCCTCATTTCCCAGTATTCCTTCTCTACATAGGTCCTTCTCCTGTATAAAAATGTATAGTCAAATAAGATAAATTCACAAATCAGGCATGTCTGACAATATGTTTCATTTTATCTGTGTAGATAAGCCAGTGTCACTCTACCAAGAATAGGATATATGTTTCATCATTCCTTTGGAATCAAGATTATTCACTGCATTGAGAAGAGGTTTTAATAGTTTTTAGTCTTAATTAGATTATGGCATTCCATTGTATGTTTTCTTGATATTGGTTACTGTTTTGGGTTTTTTTTTTTTTTTTGTCTCAGTTTTTGAGTCTTTCCAAGTTTCCTTGAATTTTTTTATATTTGTTTTTCCTTTTTGATGCAGTAATATCCCATTATATTCATATACTACAGCTTGTTTAGCCATCCCTCAGTTAATGGTCACTAACTTAACCTGACCTTATCTTTTGTTTTCTTTTTTTACATAGGATGGACAGAATGACAGAAGATGCCCTTCGCCTGAATCTGCTGAAGCGAAGCCTGGACCAGGCAGATGAACGTGATGATGTCCTGGCAAAAAGACTCAAGATGGAAGGACATGAGGCCATGGAGCGATTAAAAATGTTAGCGCTGCTCAAAAGGAAGGACCTGGCAGGCATTGAGATGCCCCACGAGTTACCTACCAAACAGGATGCTGGTGGCGGTGGCAAGGGCTATGAGGAGAAACTTAATGGGAATCTGAGGCCACATGGGGATAACAGGACTGCTGGACGGCCAGGCAAGGAGAACATCAATGATGAGCCTGTGGACATGAGTGCTAGGAGAAGGTAGGGTTCAACCTAACTTTTTCTAGTAGAGTTTATTCTGTGAAAGATCTTACAAAAAATAAAAGGTATTTCAAAGAATTTTTTTTTTTATTCCTCCAATCAAAGCAGGAATTTTTCTGTTGCTTGCTTAACCAAATGTGGAATGGAGGGGGGAAATGTATATTACCTATACCTGCACATGAAACTCCCTCATCCTCCCAATAAGTTTTAAAGCAATATCCTCATGGTATAGATGTTTACATGTCTTGGCCTCTCTCAGTTCTACTTTTGTTTAGTGACCAGAACAAAGGAAATTAATTCTTTGAGTTACTCCTAAAATACTTGTAACCCAGTGCTTATTTGTAAGGCTTTCTTTTCAGATTTCCAAACTAGGTCTATGATTTATTTTAGTCAGAGAATTTAGCTAAAGTGAAATCTTCACTTTAGATGACATCAATTTTAAATTGTGCATGTGGTATTCTGCCAACACAGCAAAAGGGAAGACAGAATCTAGCTTTTTTTTAGGTCTTCTAGGAAGTTATCTTTGTTAAGTAGTTCCTCCCTTCCTTTAGCTTCTTGTCTGGTTAGTCAAAAGAGCATACAAGAAAGAATGGAGAGTACATTAGGGCTTTGGGCTACAATTAGAGGGCAAAGGGAATGCAGAGGGAAGAGGGTGGTTGAGTACTAGTAGTAGCAGTAGTCGTAGTAGTCGTCGTCATCATAGTGATGTCTTCCAGGAAGACTAGCTTGGTGAATCTCAGTCTTTATAAGAACTGTCTGAGGCCTTGTTGTGCTTGGAGAGGTTGGATACTATTAGCTCCCAACTAATCTTTGCTATGAGAGGCTGGTAGTTCTTAACTAGGTAGTACTGTTTTGTGAGAGTTGAATCAAACTGGTTGTGATTATGTTCTCTTTGAGTTCATGTTCTTTGGAGAGGAACAGAAGTAGAGGAAAGGTATATATGGCTTATGATTTTAGATGGCCTCTGAAATCCTTCACAACTCTGAAACTTAGAAATCTGAAAGCAAGAGAATAGGTATTTGCCTTTCCTAATTGTCTTTATCTCTTCATTGTGAAGTTGGAAAGTTATATGGTGACTTCTGTTCAGAAAAGCCTTCTTGGATCTAGAGAGTACCTAATGTCTCTCATTCTCCTTGGAATTAGGGATAAATGGCAGTTATTTCTGTTTAGTTTTTCTCACTGTAGGATTAAAATTAGTAACTACCTACCTTCAACATCTGCCAGTCTGAGTCATAGGAGATAACAGTAGAGAGTAAGGGCCTTGATGACCTGTCCCTATTGAGTATTTCTTTGGACTTAACACAAAAATTGTCAAAAACTCTGTCTGTTTGGGAAGGGAACAAATAGCTGTTCATCTTGATAGAAGATTAGCAGAAGAGGCTGGAACCCTAACTCAAAAGTCTGAGGGGGGTGGGACTCAGCCTGTAGATGATATATTGGTGTGTTTATGGGTTTCATTTTTAACTAATAGATCTCTCATTGCCACCATTCTCTTGTGTATTATGGAACTCATTGTTCCTGGAAATGGAATTGCATTCGAAATTGTTTTCAAATATGACTTTATAGTACATATTGACTGAACCCAATGTTTCTAGCTATTTCTTTGCCTTGAACAGGAACCCAGGTGGCAGAGTGGATAGTACTAGATTTGGGGGTCAGTAAATAACCTGCCATTTAGCCAGTGCAACACTTAGTTTGGCTGCAGAACATCATATTGTCTCAATATTAACCATGCAGAGTAACTTTTGTGGTATGATTCCATTAAAGTCAGATGGGAAATGGAACCATATAAAGAGCTGTTGGCTCAAGAGGTAAATACCAACAAATCAAATGAGAAAAGCAGCCAGATCTCAAAGTGATCTGTCCACATTAATTTAGAGGGGGAAAAAATAAATAAAAATAAGTCAGATGAAAACAAAAATAAATTCCTCTGGGGGCAGCTATGTGGCGCAGTGGATAGAGTGCCAGCCCTGAAGTCAGGAGGATCTGAGTTCAAATCTGGTCTCAGACACTTAACATTCCCTAACTGTGTGACCCTGGGCAAGTCACTTAACCCCAATTGCCTCAGCAAAAAAAAAAAAAAAAATACTGTTTAAATCTTTTACCCACCTTGACACCTATCCAGTTGTAACCATCCTTGTGTCTTAATCCTCAATTTGCTATCTTTGCTTAGTGATTTTCTAAACATCTTTGGACTTTTTTCTTTGCCTATGGTCTTATCTCTTTGGTAGAATTTAGTTAATACAGACAAGTGAATATATAGATAAGTTGAAGTCCTATTCCAGATGTCAGAAGAGCAATATTCAAAGGATGTTTTTATCAAACCTGGGAGAAGAGAAACCCTGAAGATAGTGCCATTCTCAGGATTAGAATGTTCTGGAGTGAGGCAAAACACACATATATATTTATAGCTATCAGTTAAATGACATAATAGATAGTCTAGTCCTGGAATCAGAAGGATGTGAGTTCAAAAACAGCTTTACCGATGTCATAGATGTGTGACCTTAGGCAAGTCACTTAACCACAGTCTGCCTCAGTTTCTTTCTTTCTTTTTTTAAAATTCCTTTTTATTTTTACATCATAGTTATTTTTGGAAATCCCCTTTCTGCTTCTCTTCACACACCCCTCCCCTATGCTCTCTTATTTTGTTATACCTTATCCCCAAAAACACATTCTTTGATCTGTGAAACATAGCCTCCTGGCTGTTCCACAAACAAGATACCTTCATGCCTAGGTTCCAGGTATTTTCTCTGGTTGTCCCCATACCTAGAACATTCTCCTTCCTTTGGTTTTTTTTGTTTTTTGGGGTTTTTTGGACTACTACATACTTTAAGTCCTAACTAAAATCCCATTTTCTATAGGCAGCTAGAGTGTCATAGTGAATAGAGCTCCAGTTCTGGAGTTGGTGACACCTTAGTCTAAATTTAGTCTCAGCTGCTTACTAGCTATGTGACCTTGGACTAGTTTACCTCAGTTTCCTCATCTGTAAAATGAGCTGGAGAAGGAAATGACAAGTCATTCCAGCATCTTTGTTAAGAAAATCCCAAATGGGATCATGAAGAGTCAGACATTACTCAACAACATGAAGCCTTCCCCAGCGTTTCTTTTTCTTTTGTTTTTTTTATTTGTATTTTTTTTAATCTCCCAAGCATGTTTATTTTTTTTACAAATGGATTGCAGATACATACTGCAAAATTATAAAGCAACTTTCTTTTTTTAAATTTGTTTTTATTAAAGCTTTTTATTTGCAAAACATATGTATGGGTAGTTCTTCAACACTGACCCTTACAAAGCTTTCTGTTACAAATTTTTCCCCCCTAGTCCCCTCCCCTCCCCTAAATGGCAGGAAGTCTACTCCATGTTAATTATATTAAAATACTTGACAAGTTGAATATATGTATACATATTTCCATATTTATCTTGCTGTGCAAGAAAAATTGTATCTACATGAACAAAAAATATCTGAGAAAGGAAACAAAATGCAAGCAAACGTCAAGAGAGAGCATGAAAACGTTATGTTGTGGTCATATCTCATATCCCTCTCTTTGGGTGTATATGGCTTTCTTTACTGAACAATTGGAACTGGTTTGAAACATTTCATTGTTGAAGAGAGCCATGTCCATCAGAATTGATCATCGTATAGTCTTGTTGCCGTGTATAATGATCTCCTGGTTCTGCTCATTTCACTCAGCATCAGCTCATGCAAGTCTCTCCAAGCCTCTCTGAAATCATCCTGCTGGCCGTTTCTTACAGAGCAATAATATTCCATAACATTCATATACCATAATTTATTCAGCCACTCTCCAATTGATGGGCATCCACTCAGTTTCTAGTTTCTAGCCACTACAAAAAGGGCTGTCCCAACCATTCTTGCACATCTGGGTCCCTTTCCTTCCTTTAAAATCTCTTTCGGATATAAGTCCAATAAAAACACTGCTGGGTCAAAGGGTATGCACAGTTTGATAGCTTTTTGAGCATAGTTCCAAATTGCTCTCCAGAACGGCTGAATCCGTTCACAGTTCCACCAACAATGTATCATTGTCCCAGTTTTCCCACATCCCCTCCAACATTCATCGTTATCCTTTCCTGTCATTTTAGCCAATCTGACAGATGTGTAATGGTACCTCAGAGTTGTCTTAATTTGCATTTCTCTGATCAATAGTGATTTGGAGCACCTTTTCATATGACTAGAAGTAGTTTTAATTTCATCCTCTGAAAATTGGCTGTTCTTATCCTTTGACCATTTATCAATTGGAGAATGGCTTGAATTCTTATAAATATGAGACAATTCTCTCTATATTTTAGAAATGAGGCCTTTATCAGAACTCTTAAATGTAAAGATGATTTCCCAATTTATTGCTTCCTTCCTAATCTTGTCTGCATTAGTTTTGTTTGTACAAAAACTTTTTAACTTAATATAATCAAAATTATCTATCTGGTGTTCAATTAAGAGTTCCAGTTCTTCTTTAGACATAAATTTATTCCTTCCCCACAGGTCTGAGAGGTAAACTATCCTATGTTCCTCTAATTTCTTTATAATATCACTCTTTCTATCTAGATCATGAACCCATTTAGATCTTATCTTGGTATGTGGTATTAGGTGTGGGTCAAGTCCTAATTTCTTCCACACTAGTTTCCAATTTTCCCAGCAGCTTTTGTGGAACAGTGAGTATTTATCCCAAAAGCTTGGGTCTTTGGGTTTATGAAACACTAAATTGCTATAGTTATTGCCTAGTTTGTCCTGTGATCCTATCCTATGCCACTGATCGACTGCTCTATTTCTCAGCCAGTATCAAATGGTTTTGATGACTGCTGCTTTATAATATAGTTTTAGATCTGGTACAGCAAGGCCACCTTCATCAGCCTTCTCCCCCCCCCCCCACTAATTCCCTTGAAATTCTTGACCTTTTGTTCTTCCAAATGAACTTTGCTACTATTTTTTTCTAGATCTGTAAAATAATTTATTGGGAGTTTGATTGGTATGGCACTAAATAAGTAAATTAGTTTGGGTTGCCTCAGTTTCTTAACTATAAAATAGGAATTATAATAGTATCTACCTTCAGAATGGTTGTAAGAATCAAATGAGATATTTGTAAAGGATTTTAGTACAGTAAGTGGCACTCAGTAGCTGTTTAGTAAATACTTCCCTCTTTACTATTTCTTTTAACTGGAAACCTAAGGGAAGATGAAACCTAGAAGAATTTTTTTGGTTGTTTTTGTAGGGATAATGGACCTAGAATATAATGTGTGTATGAAATCTGAATACTTAAGGTTTTTAAAGTCCTTTGTTACTCCCAAGGCCAAACAGAAGGATTCTCTCAGATACAGTGCTACTAAGTACATAGTGAATGAAGAAATTTTGAAATGGAGTCATCTAACTCTCAGATAGGTCTGTCCTAACACTTAATAGTGGAATTGAAAGTTATGTCTGGATGGTTTCTTTTTTTTTTTTTTTTTTTTTTTGGTGAGGCATTTGGAATTAAGTGACTTGCTCAGGGTCACACAGCTAGGAAGTGTCTGAGACCAAATTTGAACTCAAGCCCTCCTGACTTCAGGGCTGGTGTTCTAACCACTGTGCCACCTAGCTGCCCTGGCTTCTTTCCAAAAGTGAAGGAAAGTTCTGTATATAGAATCTTTGGCAAAACAATGAGATTTCTACATGTTTATGACTAAAACTTCTACCCTCTTCAGGAAGCTACAAGCTTTATTAAAAGTCTGATCACTTACACATTGTCCTCAATGATGCCTCAGGTTCTGACAGTCATATCACCCACTTTGAACTTCCTGGGTTCCAAAGACTTTCTCTTCCCTTGTTTCGCAAAACAAAGATCTTTGGCTATTTCTGAATTTGTCATGAGAGCTTGTTACAGAGCTTTTTCTTACCTCATAATTCACCCAGCATCCATTTCTTTTGACTGCCTTAGCCTCTTAGAGATTTGATCTAGATAATCCCTAAATTACTGTACAGCTCTAACATTCTAAAATTCTAAAGGAAATCTCTAAAATATTCTTAGTTATCTGGTATCTGTGTTAGGATTCCTTCACATCTTACTGCTGGAGAACTAGAACCTGTTGACATTGCTACTCCCTAATCAGCTATTGTTTCCTGTAATAGTTTCTTTAAGGCCAATTTATCATAGAATTAAGGTTTTGGAAAACTATTTGAAAGAATCTTACTTAAAACTCATGTGCTTAAAAAAACCTTGCTTCCTTTTCCCACTTCTAAAGCCAAATCAGGAGTGTTAAAATGGAAGAGGCCTTTGGTATGGGGCAAGGATATTTCAACTGAGGCCCTGTTATCACCTTTCTTGCAGGTAAATGGCCTCATTTTACCTTAGTGGTTTCAGTTTCCAATTATTTGGTTGTCAACTGCTTTCCTCTAGGTGTGATACAAAATAGACAACCCCTCACACCAAAATTCCCTTGGGTTCTCCGTTCTGTGCTGATGGGAGAATTTTCAGTTTCTTTGTGAGCCTTCATTGTTGGGGGCACCTTAATCTTCAATCCCCAAACTTTTCTTGTCTTGTTTTGTATAGTGAACCAGATCGGGGACGACTGACTCCCTCCCCTGATATCATTGTCCTTTCCGACAATGAGGCCTCCAGTCCTCGTTCCAGTTCCCGCATTGAAGAAAGACTGAAAGCAGCCAACTTGGAGATGTTTAAGGTAAAAAAAACCCACCTCTTCCCACATTCCTTTCCTTCTTTTTTACCCCACTTTTTTCAGGTATCCTTGAATACCTGATAAAATTTTAGTAATAATTTTGACTCCTTATTGGACTAGGAATTGTGTCCAAAAATGATTCTGACTAATGTAGACACTATACGAGAAAACATAGTGTCACTTTTGAGCCTTTGATTTACTTTTCCTAATTTAAATTTGCTTTCTCCTCTGAATTGATAATTCTAATTCATGAATTGGACTTACATTGGGTAAATGTTTTAAAGCAAAATGAGTCCAAATTGTGATCCAGTAAAGGGAGTTACACTGCCAGAACTGACAATGACCACCTTTCCTCAGGGCAAAGGTATTGAGGAACGGCAACAGCTTATTAAGCAGCTGAGGGATGAGCTACGTCTAGAGGAAGCCAGACTGGTCCTGTTGAAGAAACTAAGGCAGAGTCAGCTACAGAAGGAGAATGTGGTTCAGAAGGTAATGTATCCTTTGGGAAAAGGGCCTGGGGCATGCCAAGAAAGCAAAGGGGAAGGGATAGTAGAGCAGTATGGTTCTATGGAAAGGGCAATAACTTTAGCCTAGGATATGGGTTCAGAGCCATCTCTAGACTGTAATTAAATGAGGCAACTGGATGCCATGCTAGTTAAAGCCCTGTACCTGGAATTTGGACTATCTGAGTTCAAATCCAGCCTCAGAACACTTACTAGGTTCGTGACCCTGGGCATTTCACTTAACCTTTATCTGTTTTAGTTCCTTCAGTTGTTAAATAGGGATCATAGTAGCACCTGCCTCCCAGATTTTTGTGAGGATCAAACAAGATATTCATAAAGGCTTTAGCACAGTGCCTAGAATATAATAGCTGCTTGCTTAATGAATTCTTGTTTCCTTCCTTGCTTCTAATGAGTTAGTTTCAATCTGAGCCCTCAACTGGGTGAACCTTAGTCTATCCCCCTAGTCAGTAATGGTTGCCATTTTAGTGCCAGAAAAAGCCCCAGGTAACCAGCTGTCCATCTTTCTAGTTCTTAGCTATCTCTGCATATGTGTTTTCTTTTCTTTTCCTTTCTTAGACCCCAGTTGTACAGAATGCAGCATCAATTGTCCAACCATCTCCTGCCCATGTAGGACAGCAGGGACTGTCCAAGCTCCCTTCCAGGCCTGGTGCTCAGGGGGTGGAGCCCCAAAACCTGAGAACATTGCAGGTATATGGATATAGCAGCTTATTTGGCTCCAGGGAACCAGGTCTCATCAGAGATAACAAGCATATGAAAGGATTAGGGGAGAAGCCTAGTCAGATTGGGGGATTACTGAGATTCTATTGGTACCATTAGATTTATATAGGAACAGGACCAGTAAGTGAATCTCACACTATTTATTCTTTAGTAGATGATAGGAGTTTCAGGCTAGTTATTGCCTAAATGCGGTGGGACAATCTTATGTTGATCAGGTCAAGCAAATTCCCATTGATGCCAAGGCAAGATTTTAAAAGATGGTATGTCACAGTTTCCCAGGGGTAAAGGGGGAGAGGGAAAAATCTAAATATCTAATTGGGAAAATCTAATTATACCTCTTTCAAGTCTTCCTTCAGCTACTCCTAAAGAGCATTTTATAGGAGGCTTCCTGTTTCAAACCCCCAAAGTTCTGACTTGGTTTTCATTTTTATCTCCTTTAGGGTCATAGTGTCATTCGCTCAGCCACCAACACAACCCTTCCACATATGCTGATGTCACAGCGAGTTATTGCACCAAACCCTGCCCAACTGCAGGGCCAGCGAGGGCCACCAAAACCTGGCCTTGTACGTACCACCACACCCAACATGAACCCTGCCATCAACTACCAGCCGGTAAGGGTACTATACAGGACAGGTGGAGATCTTATTGTTCCTTTAGATTTTTATCAATGAGGTAATTTGGACAGAACTTAGATAATATTGCACAGAAGTTGGTTAGGGAGAAAAGAGAAGAGAGCCTGAGAAATTAGTAGTCCACTCATTAAAGCTTTAAGGTAAATCTTCCTGAGAAGTTTAGAGAAGCAGTATTTAAATATGTGACCTGAAGAAGTCAGACATTCTGTTTCCTGGAAATATTTTTCTCCATAGTCCTTTAAGTAGATATCATGCCATTTTTAGTCCAAAGGGGCTTTGGGCCCAGTGTAGTTACTGATCATTATAGGCCATGATAAAAAAAAATATATCTTCTGCCAGGAAAGAGTAATAGTGAGAACTGGAATGAATTCCTTTCTTCTCTGTTACTTACCTATCTTCTTATTCCATTCTAGCAGTCAAGTTCTTCTGTCCCTTGCCAGCGCACAACATCCTCTGCCATCTATATGAACCTTGCCTCTCACATCCAGCCAGGGACTGTTAACAGAGTGTCTTCACCACTCCCCAGCCCTAGCGCCATGACTGATGCAGCCAATTCACAGGCAGCAGCTAAGTTGGCCCTTCGTAAGCAGCTGGAAAAAACACTGCTGGAGATCCCACCCCCTAAGCCTCCTGCCCCTCTGCTCCACTTCCTACCCAGTGCAGCCAACAGCGAGTTCATCTACATGGTGGGCTTGGAGGAGGTGGTACAGAGTGTCATTGACAGCCAAGGTAAAGTCATCAGACTTGCCCTATTCCTTCTGTAGGAGATTTCCAAGTCTGGCACTTTTGTGTTGGGAAGTGTGTCAGGGGTTAGGATACTAGCCAGAACTGGTTTTAGTGGATTTTTAAGAACCTATTCTCAGGGCAGCTAGATAGTAAAGTGAATAGAGTGCCAGCCCTGAAGTCAGGAAGACCTGAGTTCAAATACGACCTCAACACACTTAATACTTCCTAGCTCTGTGACCCTAGGCAAGTCACTTAACCCTGATTGCTTCAGCAAAAACAATAATAGCAACAACAACAAAAAAAACCTATTCTCCCTCCTGAGGAGAAAGAACCTACAGATGTGCCAAGCTTTACAACTATTACTGATTCTCAGAACAAACCGGTATGTAGATGCTGTTAGTATCCCCATTTTACAGTTTGACTTTTAACTTACAGAAGTTAAGTGGCTTTCCCATAGCCACATAGCTAGTATTTAGAACCAGATTTGAGCTCAAGTTTTCTGACCAAGCCCAGCACTTTACTCACCATACCTCAAAATAAACACTACTATAGAGATAGTTAGGTTGGGGCAGTAGGTAGAGCACTAGCCCTGAAGTTAAGAAAATTTGAGTTCAAATTTGGCCTCTGACATTTAACATGTTCTAGCTGTGTGACCCTGGGCAAGTAATTTAACTCCAATTGCCTCAGCAAAAATTAAATAACTAAATAAACACTGCTATGCAGGGATGTAGAGAGGAGAGAACAAACATATTAAGTACCAACTATGTGCTAGGCACTGTGCTAATAAACACTTTGTAAATACTATTTTGTTTTATCCTTTTGAATGAGATAAATTGTCATCTTCAAAAATAATATATATAAATCTAAAGTATTTTTATCCTATTTATATATGTGTGTGTGTGTTCCACATGTATACATATTTTGCTGTGTCTTTTAAGTTAATGAGCCTTATGAAAACAGGGACTTATATCTACATGGTTCTTTTTTATTACATTGCACCTAATTATCTATATATTCAGTGCTTAGAAAATTCTTTTTGAAATTAATTTTCTGGGGTCATGTGTTTGGTGCTTTGTCAAAACAGAATTACAGACATCAGATGACTGGGTGAAAGGATTTAGAAGTATTCTGCATAAGGTTTGGATGTGAGAGATTATGGGAAATAAGTTTGATGAGGACCAAAAGAGCAAGATGATAGGGAGAATGGGTGACCTTACAATTTCCTTGGTGCTATCTAGGCAAAGGTTGTGCCTCACTTCTTCGGGTGGAGCCATTTGTATGTGCTCAGTGTCGCACAGACTTTACCCCACACTGGAAGCAAGAGAAGAATGGCAAGATTTTGTGTGAGCAGTGCATGACTTCCAACCAGAAGAAGGCCCTAAAAGCTGAGCATACTAACCGGTTGAAGAATGCCTTTGTCAAAGCCCTACAGCAGGAACAAGTAAGTGACTTTCTCTAGTTTAGAAACCTAGAAACTAATCTCATCATCTGTCACTAATTATGTTAAACAGATTTTTTTCTGGGAATGAGGCGGGTGGGAGGGACATACTGTTACTCCAGTAGTTTAGAGTCATTTTTGTTTTCCTCACAGCTTTCAGAGAACCATATCTCAAGATCTAAAGTTGGGGGGGCGGGGGGCTGGGGGGGTGCCTTTTTTTCTTCCTCAGCCCCACTTGATCTAAATGTTTTTGACTATGAGTTGTAGTAATGGGAAGTAAAGTTTGTAGCTTGGAAAATATGAACCTTTCTGTTCTTTGACCTTAGCTCTCCTTGATACCTAAATGAGCCCCTTCTATTCTGGACCTCATTTTCTTCTTTCGGAGAAATTTCCTTATTTTTCTTCAGGATGAAGAAGATTGGGACATATGCTTCATGCCATAGATGTTTTCTTCAAGAGAAGGGGTCATTTATAGTCAACATTGGGGGTGGGGTATATTAGGGGAAAATCTGGTCGTGAGGCAAATGCTCTTTAGAGAGGTAAGATATCTTAGATTTGTGGAAAACATTTCAGGCTTAATTCATAGAGTTTGGGATCATGCTGCTTTTTCTATGTTTATTATTCAGAATTCAATGAATGAGTGTCAGGAAGACCAAGGAAAATAAACAAGTATCAGAGAGGCTTTCCCTTTTTTCTCCTTTCTTTCTCCAGATACTCTCTTACTTTGCCTAGTTGGGGCCCAAGTCACAGGTTTACCTGAAAATGAGACTATAGCAGAGAGAGAAGTCAAAAATAACTTCCTACTGACTCACCAGCTCTTAATTACACCTGCTAAACCCCATCCCTATTGCCCAGTTTCTAGTAGCTATCTTCTCAAAAGCAATACCAAATGAGAAAAGGACCTGTGGTCATACAGGGCTGCAAGCTGACCCTTCTCTTTTCCAATTGAGTTCTTCTGAGAAGAGGGAATTGAATGCATCTAGTGTGCAAAATTCTTTTACTTAGCCAGTCAACATTTAGCTTGGGTCTCTACTGTGGCTTTTTTGAGAGAAGGGTAGCAAAATCTTTTGAGTTCGCTAGTTAGGAGAATTGAGTATGTTTTTCTCTTAAGTTGATGTGTTGGCTCCTGGTAGGAAATTGAGCAGCGACTACAGCAGCAGGCAGCCCTCTCCCCTACTACGGCTCCAGCTGTGTCCAGTGTCAGTAAGCAAGAGACCATCATGAGACATCATACGCTCCGGCAGGTAAGAATGTGTTTTTCTTCTCATGTGATTTTCTGCTGTTTCCCCATACTATCTCTCTTCCCCCTTTTATTTGCTGCCTACATATTAGATGCTATAACCACACCTGTATTACAGAATTGACAGTACCAAAGATTCCCAGCTGTGACCTTATTCTGATCCCTAACAAAAATGGAAACAGCCTTGTGTCTGTCCCAAAAAGCCTGGGTGTTGTTATCTATCTCCCTTAGTAGTGTAGTATGCATTCTTGTCTTATGACTACATCATTAACGCACTAGAATCAGGGGATGAGATACTTATCCTTATTCTTAAACCTTAGGAAAGTAGTTTTTACCCATGATCTTGACTTTGCCTTTATCATCCATTCTACACAGTCATCTGTTGTCCTCTAATCCTCACAGGCTCCACAGCCCCAGAGCACTCTCCAGCGTGGCATCCCCACATCTGCCCGCTCCATGCTTTCCAATTTTGCACAGGCACCCCAGCTGTCTGTAGCAGGAGGCCTCCTTGGCATGCCAGGTAAGGGAAAGGGAAGAAGGTGTTCAGGAATTTGCCCAGGGATCCAGTGCCATATGGTCTCAGTATCCTCTCTAAAGAAAATTTTCCTTTGTGTCTGTTGCTCCCTCTTAAAGCATAAATCTTCCTTTGATATTACTTTTAGAGCTCATATGGGCAAGACCTAGGGTTTATGAGAAGCTGGATGGCTCAATGATAGTCCCTACAATAACTATCCCCTTGTTTCTATCCCAAGATAAAACTTTAAAACATTTTTCTTCTTCCAGAGTCATTGTACCTAAAGGGGAAGGCTGTTATTAAAATAAAATTGGACAAATCTAGACTGACACCAAGCAGACCAACATCAAACCCTTCCCCACCCTGGGCAGGGAACGGAAAAGAGAGGTAGCTGAGGAAGTGTTCCCTCATCCCTTAACACCTGTCCTTCTTTTGTCTCCTGGGTTTAGGTGTTAATATTGCTTACTTGAACACTGGCATCGGGGGACACAAAGCACCCAGCCTGGCAGACCGACAGCGGGAGTACCTTTTAGACATGATTCCTCCCCGGTCTATATCGCAGTCCATCAGTGGACAGAAATAACGCCTATTCCACCTGCCCTGCCCCACCCTGAACCCTCTGTTCCCTCCCTCTCTCCCTTTGCCCTCAACTTCCGTCGCATGCAGTGCCTGTACTGGTGCCTACCATACACGGAAAACAAAACAAAACAAAACAAAAAAAAAAAAAAAACAGAAGACAAAAAAAAGAAACCAACAAGAAAACACATACTCATGCCCCTCCCTGCCACCTCCCCCTTTTCCACACTGCAGCGATCTGTTCCTCTGCCGCTCTTTTCTTCTCTCTTCAGTTTTCTATGATAGTGAGAGGTGGACCTGCACCCCACTAGAGGTCAGAGCGAGGTCCCAGGGAGAATCTGTGCCCTCTGACATATGTTTCTGAAGCTTGTTTTTATGCTATAATTATTATTATTTTTAATGATGTCTTGTGTCCTCCCTTTTTGTTCAATGGACGGTTAAACCTTTTTCTTTCCTGGTTTTTTCCCCCCATCTTTTTTTTTTTTTTTTTTAAACAAAGATATCCACTTAAGTGATAGGAGCATTGCAGTGGTTTTCTTCATGGGGGGTGGGGCTCCAGCCAAAAGGCATGAGGTGACTAAGGCTGTTTAGGGGGTGAATACATTTAATCAGTGGAGTTTAGTGGCAACACAAGAGAAAGAATGGCATCCCCAGGCTCTGAGGCATAGGATTTCTTAGGGGGAAGGGAAACAGTGTAATTGGGCTTTGGGAATGAGGGTCAGGTGCTTTTGAAGGGAGAAGCTTTAAAACACAGAACCCATAGAACTTACCCTTGATACCAGATAGGGTGGGAGAGCACGGGCATTATTTTGAACTAGAGAGGACTGTTAGCAGGTCCTGGCCCCTGAACAACAAGAATCAGGAGTAAGGTAGTAATCTTTGGCTCCATTGGAAAGATGGGAGTCTACTTGAGGTTAAGTGGCCCAACTTCAGTGCGGCAGATTTAGTGAAGTCATCCTAATCTGTCCCTTCCGCTTGTAGCAATCTTTAGCTACACTAAAGATGAAAGGCATCATCTGACCCCCCCAAGCAGAATTTGTTGGGGGACCTGGAAGTTGGAATGGGAGTGAGTAAATTGGGAAAGGGAAAGAATAGTCATGGAGGAAGGAAGAACAGAAGGGGTTTTCTCCACGAAGGTAAGATTGGTTCATGTTTGCAGTCTGGCTTCTTTCCCTTTTAGCTCTTGAATATAGAGGAGAAGGGAATGAAAGGAAAGGTTTCCTACCTAGGAGGGAGCCCCAACCTGACCATACCCTTGGCAAATTTATTATTGCACCAAGCCAAATGTCTCACTTCAAAACCAGCTTCAGAGGCTGCTTCTGAGATCTCAAGTTGGTTTTTAAAGTATTTTCAGAATTTTGTTAGTTTTGTTTTTGTTTTTGTTTTGTTTGGGAATTACTACTAATGTAGAAAATGAATTGAATTGTGCAATGTCATTCTGGGAATGGGGGGAGGAAATTAGCACCCAGTCTGCCTACCTTTTGGATTGAGGGGGTTGGGGAAGATGCCAGGCTTTTTTTGAGGTGTGCAGTCCTCAAACCCACACCCTTCTAGATCCAATAAACTGCCAGAGGTCCCCTAAATATAACATGCCCAAAAGAAAGGCATGGCGAAGGAGTATGAGGACCTGACCCTGCTCCTAAAACCAGCCAGGAAGCCCCCCACCCGAAAAAATAAAAAAAAGGCACTTTTAAAAACTAATGAAAGAAAGAAAAAAACTACACATTCCCCCAAAAGGCTTTTGGTGTTCAGAATAGGGATAAAGGAGCTGGGTCCAGGCTTTGATCTTCTACCCACTCCTGACACCCCTGTGCCATTTCGGGTGATTGTACTGGCCCCACGGGCCTTCCTCAATATTTTTTTCCTTCCTCCCTTCTCCCCAAAATCCATTGAGCACTTAATAGAGGGGCAAAGATACAGCCTGTGTCTGGACTCCCTGGTGGTGAAAGGATCTGGAAGCTAGAAGCTAGTAACCGGTAGCGATGGGATTATTGTTGCGAGTGTTGTCTGATGGGGTGTGTGGTGCCCCCTGACTGTAAATGGGGTGGGGGTGGGGGGGAATAGTGTTGGGTGGGCTCTGGGATTATTTTAAAATTCTATATATATATATAAATATATATTCTTACATCTTTTCTTTGCTCTCTGTGCTTTGAAAGCACTGGATGAATAGTTTGGTTTTGTTTTTCTCTCTCTTCCACAAAATTGGAAGGTATGGTTTTTTTTGTTTTTTGTTTTTTTGTTTTTTAATGTTTTTCTTATGTCATCTTGCCATGTGGCATGTCTCTCTAGCCTCTCCTTCCCCTCTCCACCTTCTCCCCCAACACAAACACATGATAAAGTGCCATTTCTGTCATGTATCCAGCTCCCCCTGCCCAAAGGTACAAGGTGCCCAGGTGTGTCATTTGAGATTAAAAGTAAGGAAAAAAAGAATGTGCAATACCATGTGGCTGTCCCAGCCTTGAGTTTAAATCCCTACCCTAGGAACCAGCTACCACTATATTGGCCTTGGAAATGGGTATATAAGGTGATTTTTGCATGAAGGCAGACCTGTAGTCTAGTACCTACTTCCAGGGAGAGGGAAATTATATGATGTGGTGGAGGGAGAAATGCAGCATGTCTTCCCTACTTTCCTCTTCTCTCTTCTTCAAGATCAAGCTACAGATGCTGCTTGTTTATAAAGAGATCTGTGATCCTCTGCTTGTTAGCTGAGGTTTGGTTCTTGTTCCACTGGTCCCTATGTCTCTCCCGTCCCCATTCTTTCAGAGGTTAGTGTTGGGTGGATTGGCCAATATGGTCTTCTGAATCATGGTAAAGTGTTATCCCTCCATCTCTCTTCCCCTTTCTTTCCCCAAATTCTCCCTTTCATCACTGATCCTTTTGTCTCTACTTTTCCCTTCCAACATCCCTTATATCTGCTCATAACTCATCTTCTAACTCCCAAGTATCTATCTTAGGTCCCCAATGGCCCTGGTCTATGTGGACACTGAACTGAGGTAGGGCATCCTTTATCTTAAGGAAGGAAGAAAATACCCATTATTCTGGGAGTCTTCCTTCTGGTGCTCAAGGTGGAGGTAGAATGAGGGGTGTACCAGTACTACATGGCTTTTCCCCACACTAATCTCCAGAGGTGCTTGAGGAAAACTGGGACCAGCAGGCTATAGGCACTACCTGCTCCCTAGAAGCAAGGGGATCAAGACAGGGCAAAAGGCCTCCAGTGGAAAGTAAAAAGTGAGAACTGAGGTCCCATTTTTATTTTGCATTGACCATAGCATCCAATCCCCTACCTGTCCCTGGAATAAGTATTTTTTTCCACATTTTGGATGTAATGTATGGTAGAAATTTGTTCTTTTTTTCTCTCTCCCCTTCTTTGCTCTTTTCCTTTCTCTTTTCTTTTTTTCTTCTTTCCCTTTTCTATTCCTTTTTCTTCCCTCTTATTTTTCTCAGTCTTTTTTTTTTTTTTAAGATGCAGATAAGTGTTTTCCTGCTTTGGTTTCCTTTCCTTTCCCTTTTTAAAAAAATTAGCTGTAGAACTGCTTTGTAAAGATGCTTCTTGATATTTTACTTTTGATCCCTCTTTCCCATCCTCTCCAATCCTAAAAGCATAACCCTTTTCCCTTACCCATTCGTACCCTCTCTCCCAAACCCAGGTTCCCTCTCCCAATGAGATCTTCATTAGCTTATGATATTTGCTGCCGAGATGTTATAACAAGGACTCATTCGTGTATATAAGCTATTTCTTGATCCATTTAAAAAGGAAGAATTGTACATTGTGTAGAAAAAAAAAAAAAAACATGAAAAAAGTGGAAAAAAAAGCCCTAGCCATGGATATTGTGAAACTGTGTTACGTCATTTTGTACTGTGCCCGTTTGTGTATGATCCGTGCAAAAGGGTTTCTGGGGGTTAGGAGGCAGGGCTGTGGATGATGGGGCCAGGGGATAGGCCAGTTTGGCAGCTGGCTTCCCTGAATCCCCACCCCGCTTTGGAGATGCCCCCCCTCCCCCCCAACTGTGCCTTGCCTCCCCACCCTGGAGCAGCCCCTCCAGGTCACCAGCACTGCCTTGGCAGAGCCCTCCCCCCACCCCAGCTGCCCCACCTCCTTTCCCAGCATTAGGTTGACATTCTGGGGGAAGTGGGGGATGCTGGGGGACTGGGAGGTAGCTGAGGAACGGAACAGTTCCCAGGGGGCATTGAAACCAAGTATTATGAACTGTAATTGTATTTGCACTGTTTTTTTTCCTCTGATTGCATCAGCATATATACAATATACCTACTATATAACAAACCACAGTGTCAGATTTTCTTACACCAGAGATCTCTCCCACACCCCACACCCTAAAAATATTATCCAGAGGAAAGAGCCTGGGCTAATTGTCTTATGAAGGTTGGTAGGGGAGGACATGTGGGTTAAGTAGGAAGAAATTCTTGTGATTGTCATCCCAAGAAAGTTTCATATAATGCAGTACACCATTCAGTTGAGCACTAACAAACATCTGCAATAAGTATAAATTGAGATGAAGCCTCAGCCAAACTGGGAAGCTCATGTGGGGTTGGGGATGGATGAGGCAGAGTTGAGAGCCCTTCACATAGAGGAAGGATAGAGTGGTGAGAGACAGTCAGGAAATGAATTCTACTCTTGATTTCTGCTGTGTAACTTGGAACAAAATTAAGACAAGTTTGAACTACATAATATTTCTAAAATACATCTGGCCACTCCCTAACTACCATCCACAGAAAGGAACAAGTTAGAATAAGTCAGGGAGGAAGAATCTGGGAGCATCCAGTGGTCCCTTCAAGTTGGCATCTCATTAGACTGGCAGAAGAATTAAGAGTCCATGACTAGAATGGCAAGTGATCTCTTTGTGGGTCTTGAGTGCCCAGTGAGACACAATCCATGGTCTTCCCTGCCCCCCCAAGGCTGTTGGGCTAGCCTTGGACACGGGTGCAAATGCCCTTAGTTTCTAATCAGATTGGCTGTAGAAGTCTCTCACATCCTCTACAGTCCTACTGTCTTTGGAGACCACAGGACCTTGGGTGCTGACTCCTTGTTAGAGGAGAATTAGGCACATCTTTTCTTCCTACTTCACCCCTTAGATGACCAAGGTTCCCTTTACTGCCCCCAACATTGCAGACCGAGATGCCCACCATCAGCTTCCTCCAAATTCTTGACTAGATGTCTGGAGGCAGTGGGTGGGATATATGGGGGGGGAGTTGAGGGATTAGAAAATGCCCTTTCGTTGGGGGCAGGCAGGAGGGGGGGGAGCAAGACCCTTTTGCACAACTCTAAGTTTCCTTATTTTGCCTCTTCATTTTTATTTTCTGCATTGTGTTTGGGAAAAATAAAAAGACTAAGACCAATAGAAACTGGTTTTCAAAAGGACAAATACACCCCCATCTGTTTCAGATACTGCCAAGCGCTTCTGCAGTGACAGATTCAAATAATAAGCTAATTTTTGGAGAAAGGATTAAAAGAAAAAAAAAACTTTGTAATATTTATCACTTGCAAGCTATGTTTAATAAAGAAAGGAATGGTTTCTAAATTTTCCTGTGATTGATGGTTTGGGCGTGGGAATTGGGATTGGAAGGTTGGGAAGGGAGCAGTAATCACCCTCTACCCAGGAGCATGAGGGAATAAACTGGCAATTTTGCCTTGCCTCTGGATCCATCTTGTACTTTGCTGTCTGTAAGCAAAAGGTGAAATTTGCTGTTCTTCACCTGTGCCTGTCCAGTTCACTCCATACCTCCATTCTTGTCCTCAGATTGCTCACATTGTCCTCTTGTAACAAAATTGCTTTTTGTAATAATTTGTGACAGGTTAGCAGAGGTCCTCTATGATTCCATTTCCATCAAAGCCTTTCATATGTAGGTAAGGAGAAGACACTGTCTCCCCGAGTGATGAGTTATTCCCCAAACTAAAGCACCCATTGCCACCCACAAAGGCATTACAGGATTTCCTTATTCCATTCTCTTTTAGAACAAGTTATACACTGACATGCCACCCTGCATGATCTTCCTTTTTGACTTTAAGCATAAAGTCAACTCTTAATCGTGTTCTCTATTTCGGCTTTTATTTCCAACAAAGCTATAGCATCAGGCTGTTCCACAGAAGGGGCGCCTTCTCTCCAAGGTTGGGTGGTGGCTGCTGATCACTATTCCAGTCTGGTTCCACACCATTCTTGGGTCCAGCTGCTCCTGCTCCCATGTTATGTTAGAAAGTATGTGGAGTGGGACAGGGTTTGTTGGAAGCTTTTCATTGGTGCGAGCATCACTCAGCAACATCTCTACAAGCAAAAGGGTTGGGTTGGGTACACTCCTAAGCTCTCAACATCCTCCCTAGGATTTTTTGGCTTGATATTGGGAGGGTGAAGAAACATGGCTGAAGGACTGGGCTTAGGATGTGGAGGCTTTGGCTTTGGGGTCAGGAAAGATGTTTAGGGAAGGAAAGGCTCCTCCGTGCCTCAAAAGGCTGGCCCTGATAAGGCAGGAGGGGGAATACATTTTTTTTTTCCTAGGAGGAGCTGCCCATAGCCCCTTGCACTCATTCTACTAGGGGTTTATGCCTGCCAAAAAAAAAAAAAACAAAAACCCTGACTCGTACAAAATTCTCTGCTTTCAAAAATAAAAATCAAATGGGAGAGAAGGAAGATAAGGGCCTTCAGAGAAGGCCACTGCTTTGGATTATGGGGTGGGATAATCCCTTTACCCCATGCTCAAGAACTCCAAACCTCCATTGAGAGTTCAGAGTATTTTTGGTTGCTCAGAGAAGATCTGCCTGAACATTTGGGAGCACATATGTACACACAATGACCAGGCTCTGGGAGAAGTCGGAGGTAGGCAGTTGAGATTAAGCACCTTAGAAACTCACAGGCATTGGAACTACTGAGATCAGATGCCTGTGCATCCCATCAGGGAACTGGCTCATCTGAACTTGGGGGTGAGGGGAGAGAAGAGTAAAAGGAGAAAGGGTCTGACTAGAATAGAGAGGGAGGGGCCAAGAAAGCCCCTTGCCCTGTCTTCTCCCATTTGGGGAGGACTCCTTAAAGCTATACATCTTTGGGCAGTCATACTTGGATTGAGGAAGAGGGACCTGGACATGAATTCCTGAGGGGAACCTTTCACCTGAGAGTAGTTTGGCTTGAGAGTATTTGGTATGGTGGGGGAAAACATGACCTGGCCTCTAGAAGTCCCATCACTGAGGTGGGGGGGAGGACTATAAGTGAAGAAGTGACTGAGAAAACTTTCTCCCCTTCCCCTATGCAGGGTCTGAGGTAGCTTTGGTTCTGTCCTGACTCTGGAAGTAGGGTAAGGTGAGGTAGCTTCTTTGGTGGTTCCGGAGTTTTTCAGGGTGGTTGGGGAGGAAGGTCCTTAGGCTGCAGACTGTTGTTCCACGGTGACCTAGGGAGAGATGCAAAGCACGAGGGTCTCTGTTCTAGATGATCCATTCCAATACCTGCCCCCACAGAGTTATTATTTCATTTTATCCTGTTATCTCTTCCATGGAATAGATACCCTGAAGTACCAACCACCTCCTACCCACTTACCTGGGAAATGAGCTCAATCCTCTCTCCAGGTTTTCCTCCACTTTCCAGCTGACCTAGTGAAGCCCTGTCAGCAGAGCCTGGGGGTATTGTCCAGTGCTCCCCGGATCCTTTCCTACACAGGAAATTGAAGACCAGGTGGAGAGAAGGTTAACTGTAGCCTCCCCACCCCCACCCCATGTCTCCTCACTGTTCCCATTCCTCATTTCTCCCAACTCTGCAGGGACAAAAGTGACTTGGTTCATCCCTTCTGCTTGTGTTTTCCCCACTCCCCTCCCAATAGAAAACTGTGTCCCACAAACATACACTCACCAGCCCATAAAGTCATCTCGTATCTATAAAACATCTACAAAGCATTTTCCTTCTTTCAACAAAGCCCTAGTATTTTATTTTATTTATTTATTTGTTTATTATATTTATTATTATTTTACCTATGAAGAAACCCATTCCCAGAGAGGTGGTAAATTGCCCAGGATCAGCCCACTAGTGGTTGTTGGAACCAGATTGGAACTTGGGTCTGGAGGCTCCAGGTCTAGCACTGTTTTCATCAAAGCACTCCACACAATAATAGTTGAAGCTTAGAGAGTGATCTGGCCTTCTATGCATTATCATCTCCCCTCCAGCCCCACTTCCTTACCTACGTTGCCAGCCCAGGAGGAGGCAGAGGAGACAGATGATGAGGGCAGCAAAGCCCACGTGGATGCCCACAAACACGCCCGACATTTGGGTGTTCCCCATGAATGGGGTTTCCCCATCCTGGCTGCAGGGGCACCCAGCCTTGGGATCTGTGGTATAAGGCACAAGGTAACAGTCCCCATAAGGATGCCTGATATAGGGAGGAGTCCCTCTATCAACCTCACCAACAGCAGTGCTGCCAGAATGTTTCCTGTATCCCCCAAGAAATATAGGGAGAGAAGCTCGGCCATGGAGCCGTCCAGAAGGGGACAGAGACTCCTCCTTTCCTAACGTTTTTCCCAGGCTCCACGTACCTGCATCTGCTGTCAAGGCATCCCGCAGTGAGACAAAACGCACTGTGCTGTTTCCATCCCCATGTCCGTTGAAGGCTTGCAGCTTAATTTCATACAGGGCAGCAGGCTCTGGAGGAAAAGAAATGTCAGCAAGAAGAGGAAAGGTGAATAGGTCAGCTGGGGGAAATGGAGAGGAAATTTGAGCTTCCAGCGGGGCAAGGATGCCCCCCTGTGAGAGCGGAGCACAGCCAAGGACTCGGTGCCCAGTCTCACCGAGGTCAGTGTAGAGGAAGGAGCTGGCGCTGCTGGCCAGAAGGAGGGGTCCCTCGAAGTGGGCAGCTGGCAACTTTCTGTGAAAGAGCTTGAAGCCCTGGATGAGCCCAGGCTGGGGAGGCAGCTCCCAGGAGGCCTGTACGGAGGTGGCGTTGAGCACTTTGGTGTAGAAACCAAGGGCTGCAGGAGCTGCAGAAAGACAGGATGGCTGAGCTGGGGGAGCAACAGCCCTCATCACACTGGGGAGGAAGAAGAATCTGGAGTGACAGGGAGAAGGGGCTATGAGTTTACCCACCACTGCCCATGGTGGTGATGTGTACAGGAGGAGAGTCGTGGCTAGCACCCTCAGCAGAATATGCCCGGAGACGGATGGAATAGGTAGTTGCTGGCTCCAGGTTGGTGAAAACATGTTCAAAAGTCCCCTTGCTCACCGCCTCCTGCAATCCCCTGCCAGGTGGCTCTGAGAGAGGGATAAAGAAGAAGGAGTAACTCAGCCCCCGTGTCCCTCCTTCCATACTTCCTCTTTATGTGTGGGTGTCCCCCATCACTTCTGTTCTCTCCCTTGGAGTATGGATAATTCCCAAGATTGTCCTCAGCAATTTTGTCTTCTTGCTACACTTTTTCAAACCTTGGCAATCTCATTCATTCCCATGCCTTCGTTAAGTTATGAAGATAACGATAATATATATATATAAAATAGTCTAATTTATTATAAATTCCAGACCTATAGCTTCAAATTGCCTTTCTGTATATTGTCTGAATGTTCTACTGGTACCTCAGATTTACCACATCCTTGTCTCCATGCCTCCTTTCCCCCATCAAAAAAAAAAAAAAACCAAAAACAACCCAAAACCTTAGCCCTCTCTTCTAATTTATTTTTCCAATTGTACTACTAATAGAGTCATCCAGACTTGAAATCTTAAAGTCATCTTTGACTTCTTTCTCCCTTTTGTTGCTTGTATCACCTGTTCATTCTACCTCCACAATATATCATCTCAGATCTTTCTGAACCATGAAGCCTTCAAACTGGCCATTCTCATCACCCTCCCACTGAATCCTGAATTATGCTCCTTGGGTCTTGCTCAGGCAGGTGAGCTTTTACTTTATCTTGTCTGGAACTGGACCTCCACATTGCTTCTCAAACAATTTCAAACCATGCACAAAAATGACAGCACCCCCTCCTTCTAGTTTCCCTGTCTGGGCTCTTTTCCCATTAGAATGTTAGCTGTTTTTAGGGCAGATCCTGACTTGCTTGCTTGTACTCATATCTCCAGTGCTGAGGTTGGTGTCTGGCACATAGTTAGCACTTAATAAATGCTATTAATTCATTCACCCACTCATCTTTCATTTCCATTCACATTAACAACACTCCAGTTCAGGCTTTCATCATCTCTGGCCTGAAATTCATTCCAATTTTTCTCCTTTGAGGGCTGTATGGCTAAATGGAGGGTGTCCTGGGAGTCAAGAAACAGAATTACATTTTTCCTCAAACATTTACAGATGTATAAGGCCATTGTCCGAGTCTTCCTTTTTCCTCATCTGTAAAATGGAGCCAGTGATATCTGTATTGCTTATTTCCTCCAATTGTCAAAAGAAGTGTCATATACCTTTAAGCACTCAGTATGAAGCAAGTTTTTTTTTTTTATTCTACTCCAATCCATTCTTCAGAGCTGTCAAATTATGGCAGCTTTTCCTAATGGCTGACTCTCCTACTTTAAAACACCTGGTGGCTTTTTAGTGACCCCAAAAGATAAAACTATATACTCCTTAATCTGACATTTCAGGCCCTCTAGAATATGGCTCCAACTTAACTTTTTCTATCTATATTTCAGACCAATTTCTTTTGGGAACTTTACATCCCTAGCAGACTAGACTATTTCTTGTTCCTCAATGATACAATCATAAATTTAGAGTTTGAAGAGACTTTATAAGCTTCTCCAAGCTCCTCATTTTAAAGACATGGTAACTGAGGAGAAATCAGTTGCTCAAGGTGACGAAGAGGAGGAGTTCAGGATTTAAACCAGGTCATTTGACTTCAAGTCCAACACTGATGAAGGTACTGCACCATCCTGCCCATTTTTGTATCTCAGGAAGTTGAACAGATTGTTCCCCAGTATCAGAATTCACTCCCTCTTTATCTCTGCTGAAAATTTCTTTCTTCAAGGCCCAGGTCAAGCACCACCTTCTTCCTGTTTCCCATTCCCCACCCTAGCTGGAAATTATTTCTTACTTTTCATGTTTTCTTAGAGAATTTTGTTTAGTTCTCTTTTTGTGTATCCTAGAAGCTTCCTGAAGGGAAAGGTTTCACCTTCTTTCATATCTGTTTCCTCAGCAGTTAATAGAATGCTGGGGCACCTAAATAGATATTAGTTAAATTTCATTCAGAAAGCTAAATGGTATGGTGAATAAATGAGATGAATATATAAAAAAAGGACTTCAAATGCAAGCCATGTCCAATTATATCTAAGAGTCCAGTGAGTGGCATGTTGAGGGTTCACAGAGGGAAGTTGTGGGAACTAAGTCTTAAAAAATTAGGTTGGGAGTCAGAGTATGGAGGGTCTTAAATAGCATGCTAGAATTTGGACTTTTTTCTAAAGGCAACAGGGATCTAGTGAAGATCATCTCGATCCTCATTCTTCCTGATCATTGCAGCATTTGAAACTGTGAATTACCTTTTCCTCTCTGTCTGACTCTGTCTCTTTCTCCCTCTCTGTGTGTCTGTTTGTCTCTCTCTACCTCTGTCTGTGTGTGTGTGTCTCTCTCTGTTTTTGACACTGCTCTCTTGGTTCTTCTCTAATAAGTTAAGACTTCTCATGATTCTTTGCTGGATCATCACCCACATCACATGCCCTTACTGTGAGTGTAAGGCTTTGTCCTAAACTCTTTTTCCTTCCCTCCTTACCAAGGATTCTTAACCTGAAGTCTGTGAATTAAAAAAAAAAAAAACATTTTGATAACTATTTCAATATAATTGATTTTCTTTACAGCTCTATGGGTTTTATTTTATGCAATTAAAAATATTTTTTTGAGAAAGGGTCCATAGGCTTCTTCACCAGACTGCCCAAAGGATCCGTTTCACTAAAAAGATTAACATTCTATTCTACCCTTTCTCTGTGTGATCTCACCAGGTCATAGGTTGATTAATGATCATCTCTATGCTGATGACTCTGAGAGATCTATCTCCAGTCCTAGCCTCTGTTCCAGCCTCCACTCATGTACCACAAACTGATAACCTTTTGAATCAGATGTTCTCAAACTCCACACGTCTCATGTTCTTTCTCCCCACACCCACCCCTCTTCCAAATTCCTTCTCCCAAGGGCACCACCATGCTTCCAGGCTCCCAGTTTCACCACCTGGTGTCATCCTTAACCCCAGAAATCTAGGCCATTTCACAAACTTGTCATTTTGACCTCCACAATGTTTGTGGTGTTGCAGCCCATTCCCTTTCTTCCACTCACACAGCCATCACCCTGGTTCAGGCAGGTCTTCACCAGTCTCCTTGGTCTTCCTGCCTCAGTCCTCTTCCTTCTCTGACCTCCCCTCTCATGAGATTCTAACCAAGCTACTCCCTTACTCAGTAAGCTCCAATATCTCCTTTATAAGACAAAGCATAAACCTCCTCTGTGTTGACTCTTCACAGGCTGACCCCAATCTCCTTTATTTACTCCCTTTTCATGAACATTACTGTCTAGTCAAACTGGACTTCTCTCACTAGGTCACGTTGCCTTTGCAAAGGCTCTTCCTCATGCCTAGAATATACTCCGTTCTGTCTTCTGCCTATGAATCCTTAGCTTCTTTCAAGTCTTAATTCCAGGATCATCTTCCACAGGAAGCTTTTCCTGATCCCCACAGCTGCTAGTATCTTCCCCCACACATGCCAAATTATTTTCTGTTTTATATAAACGTATATGCACATGTTGTTTTCTTTGGCTAAGTTACCAACTCCTTATTGTCTGGGACTGTTTCCTTTTTGTCTTTGTAGCCCCAGTAATTAATTAGCGCAGTGCCTGACACCTAGCCACTGTGTTTTAATGAATGCTTTTGGATTGATGATTGAATATACAAGTGACACAGAATTTCTGAACAGTTAGGACCTTAGAGATATCTCACACAACCTCATTTTACAGGTGGGGAAGCTGAAGCCCAGAAAGGGGACTTATTGAATTTCAGAGTTGAAAAGGACCTCAGAAGCTATCTGATCCAAACTGCATCTAAACTAGAATCCAGACAGGTGATATTCAAACTTTGCTTGAAAGCCTCCAGTTAAGGGGACCCCATGGCTTCTGGAGGGAGCCCATTTAATTTTTGGAAAACTCTAGTGGTTAGGAAGTTTTTCCTTAGACAAATCTTAAATTTGCCATCACGGTCCTCATGAATCTTCTATTCTGTAGACTAAAACACCTCTAATTATGTCATGAATTCAAGTACCTTCCCATCCTTGTGAGCCCCATCTGGAGGCTCTCTCACTTACTGCTGTATTTCCTAAACTGTGGCCATCAGAACTAAACCCAAGATTCCAGATGGACTCTGATCAGGTCAAATTACAACAGAACTCTTGGGAGCTACGACTCTAGATTCAGTGCAAGGATGTGACTTCCATAGTAGGTCATACTCCTTAGCTTAGTTAAGCCAGGACTTTTGATTCCCAATCTGGCTGCTGTTTCCACTGAACTTGTCTTGTTTCCTCTCCCCCCACCCCTGCCCTGCCACCCCTGCCCACCTCCCTCAGGCTGGAGATGTAGCACATAACCGATGATACTGGGGTCGTCACCAGTAGAAGGAGGCTCCCAGGAGACTCGGATGGTGGAGGTGGACAGGGCAGACGCCTGCAGGCCTTGAGGAGCAGGGGGTAGCTCCCGGGCTCCGGTAACAGCCAGGCGGGCACTGGCCTGATTGGAGCCTGCGCTGTTCTCAGCTACACACTGGTAGATGGCCTCATCATCGGCTGTGACGGCAGCCAGCATCAGGGTGCTAGAAGAGAAGGAGGGAGCCGTGTCTCTGTTCAGGAACAAGAATCCTCCTCTTTTAAAAGGCCCTTTCTCCCAAGCAGTTGCAGTATTTGCTGCCTCTTTTTAGTGGGGTTAGGGGAAGAAAAGAAGCTTTTTTATCTCTAGTCGCTTGGACGTGGGTACCTGGGATGTCTCTGTGTTGTGTGGTTGTGTGGATGTGGTTTGCAGTGTGCTGTTAGAATACTTGTGCTGGGGCAGCTAGGGGGCGCAGTGGATGGAGCACCAGCCCTGAAGTCAGGAGGACCTGAGTTCAAATGTGGCCTCAGACACTTAACACTTCCTAGCTGTGTGACCCTGGGCAAGTCACTTAACCCCAATTGCCCTCAGCCAAAATAATAATAATAATAATAGAATAGAGTACTTGCGCTTGTATAAATGTGTATGTACAGGGAGCAGTTATTGGTAGCTGTGTTATATGAGTTGTATTGGGACAATTGGGCCGTGTAGAGTGGGGGGAGGTGCACTAACCTGTTGTTGTGGGTGAGCCTGACATTATCTTCAGGGTTTAAGATTTTCCCGTTCTTCAGCCAGATCAGCCGGGGCTCAGGAACACCATGGGCCACACACGTGAAGATGGCACTGCTGCCAGGCGGCTTCGACACCGACTGTGGCCACTGGACAAATTCTGGAGGGGCTGAAAAGGAGAGCAGACAGGAGAGACCCTTATCCCTGCTTACTCTTTTTTCCCCCCGCCCCCACCTTGGGGTGGGGGACGAGAAATTCTGCTCATGGACCACCAAGGGCCTGGCACTGTTCAGATCTGGGAGAGGAGGAGGCCGAAGGCACAGCTGTCCCTCCAGCCCAATGTCCCGCCCCACTGGGCTGTGGGAACCGGCTGGAACTCCAGCTGCTGCATTCAGGGCTCAGGCTCGAATTTCATTGCCCCAGGCGCCCATCCATCACTTCTGCAGCCTGAGGGTCAGGCTGCTGGCAGAGGTCAAGGGAGCCGAGGGCTCTGCAGGGGCCGCCCCCCACCTCCCGCCTCTGCCTCTCTGCTCCCGCCAAGGCCGGCGAGTGAGTGAATGAGCCAATAAGCAAAAGGTTGTGAGGTCCAGAGCTTGGGGCATCTGGCGCGTTCAAGGTCACACAGCTGCAGAGAATTACAGACGCGGTGATTCTGGCCCACTTCAAGGTTTAGAAAACACTTGCCTCCTGACAACCCAGTTTAGAAGTCCTAGTTTTAAGGTGGACAACAGACTGAAACCGATTAGAGTCGGGGCGTCAGAGCCCAGACGGGGGTCCGGGCGACCCGGCACCAGGCTGCACTCCTCTCCCCCACCCCTTTGGTTGACCCTGCTCACCCTGCACCAGAAGGACCCCCTGGGCCGTTCGCCGGACCCTGGTGCCTGGACGGTTTGCAGCACAGACATATACTCCAGAGTGCTGGACAGACACGTCTGAGATCATCAGATTCCCGGTCCCCAGAACCTGGATTCCTTCCACCCCAATGGAGCGACCATCTAGAAGAAAGGGGATGGGGGTGAAGGTCACCATGATAACATATAGCCCCCTCCCCATGAGGCAAAGGGCTGGAGGCAAATTGAAAGAGAAGGAATAGGTCTGGGAGATGAGAAGGAAAAGGAGTGGGGAGAGATTTGAAAGCCATAAAGGAAGAAGAAAGGAGAATTTTGGAGAAAAAGGTCCACAGGGGTGATTCTGTGCCCCTGTCCCCAATCATCTCCCTCCCCCTCCAGCTCCCCTTTGTTACCCAGGCGACTCCAGGAGACCAAGGGGCGTGGATGGCCTGTGGCAATGCACTCCAGCACTGCAGTCTGGTGCACGGTGAGTGTCAGGTTCTGAGGTCCTGAGAGAATCTCTGGCTCCTGAAGTAGTCGTGGAGGAGACACTGCCACGGAACAGCGGAACAAGGGATGGAGTGAGGGAGGGGACATCTTTTACCCCATCCCTTTCCCATGAGTCCCAGCTAAGGACATCTTTACTCCTTGCTCTGAGCCCTCAACTCCCCCATATTTTTCAGCCGTCCCAACAGCTATTGCCCAATATCCAAGCTGGCTTGCATCTCATCCAGCTCCAAACAAGAAAATTGGGGAGAAGGCAGAGGGATAAAAGAGAGTAATGGAACCTCAGAAACTTTGAACCCCTCAGCCAGGTCCAGGTAAGGCTGATGGAAAGGAGGAAGAAAAGAGCGCAGTTTTCAATGGGAAACAGTATGCTGAGCCCACAAGGGGGTTCCAGCTAGGCATGGGAAGAAGCTCCAACCCTAAGTTCTACCCCAAGGGCTATGAGGGTGGAAGAGAGTTGTCCTAACTTATTTCACTTTCATAAGTAAGGACTGATCCTTAGATCTATTGTTCCCCTTGGTTCTGATTTTTTAAAATTAAATTTGCATTTTTATCTCTTGTTCCTTGGTGGGATATGCATCTGATTTTTAAAAATTAAATTTACATTTTCAGCTCTTGTTCTTTGGTAGGATATGCTACCATAAAGTACTACTACCTGAATGTAAGGTAATGCAACTTGCCTTAAATTTGCTCCCATAAGCTCCCAGAGCAACATTCTTCCTCCTAAGGTTATGCATTAGAAATGAGGAGGCAATCCCCCTATACTCACTTCATCCATCCCCTTTATCACTTTTTAGACTCAATCATATCTTCTGGAAAGGTCTTCATCTTTTCAGTCTAAATTCAGAAATTCTTTCACTCACTCATTCTCCCATATCCCCTATTTTCTCCAGATTTTCTCTGGAAAGTGCATAATCCTAAGTCAGTAGGGTATTACACCATGGACTTTTACAGGTATAACTGCACTTCAGTTTTGTGCCAGGCTAAATGATGGCCCTTGCTTTATTTCCAAGCCCTTTCCTAAGATTAAATGGCAGCCTTGCTTCACTGTGTAAGGAAAGTCACTTAAAAGTTTCTGTGTCTGGCAAAAAGGATATTCTACCCTAAGAAAATCACCAGCCTTCAAGGCAATGAATCTTCCTGAAGATACCTGGCATTTGGGGGGCTCTTATTGGTGGGTAACAGCTCTGTTCCAATATATCTAGGGAACAATCTGTAATGATTTTTGGATTCTCTTCCAGGATCATCACTGATCCCTCCAAAGTCTGCTTAAGTTCCTTAGTTAGGGATATTTTCCCCCAACATACATCACCTTGTACTTGCCCACATAATGAAAACTCAGCTGCCTGTCTCCTGCCCACTCACAGAGCTTCTTGAGAACTTCCTGCAATTTATGCCTGCCATTTTACTAGAATTTAATGTCAATCTGTATATTCACTGTGCATTCTCTCCCCTAGATAATTTACAAAAATGTTTTGTGGAAAGCAGTTCTGGCATCATCCCTAAGGAACCTCATTCTGTAATTCTTCTCTAATCAGAGAAGCGTCCTTTGATTCCTATATTTTGTTTTATGTCTCAGTTCCCTATCTATGACAAAAAAAGTTTGTCCTTTTCTCCCCTCCAAAAAAAAATTCCATAGGGACTCAATTTTTAAAATACCTTTTGGAATAGAAGCTTGTTAAGAGCTTTTTGAAAGTCTAAATAGATTATATCCACTGGCTTTCCTTTATTCACATGCATATTTAGCTCGTTGAATTCTGATAGATTAGTTAGGCATGATTTCCCCTTAGAGAAACCTGGTTGCCTTTTCTCCAGTAGAATGAGGAGACTTAGTCAGTGACTTTATTCTTTATCATAAATTCCATCAGTTTGCCTGATAGGGAATTGCTGGGGGAAGGTGAAGGGGACATTAGGAATCTGCTCTATCCTCCAAATGTTCAAGTCCTGAAGCCCTAGTTGCAGACGTGTCTGCCCTCTGACTTGAACTCCATATCTTACCTCAGCCTTCTCCTTTTAACAGTCTCACCACTTCCCCATCCACATTTCTCTTTTCAGTAGCCTTTTTATTCTCCCTTAACATCCTCTGGCCCTCCAACCTCCAGGTCAGAGGAAGTGCTGGGCAAACACACCCAGAAGTTCAGTTCCATGCACCATCCTGTGTCTCATAGTCAGCCACAATCACACAGGCAGTCAGTCACATCTGTGTGATGAGGAAGCTGAATCAGATGTTTTCTGGGTCCTTTCTAGCTCAAAAGGCTACACGCACTCAGTCACACATCAAACTCGCACAGAGAGATGCAGCTCCCACTTCATCTCTGCCTAGGTGGGGGTAGGACAGCAGCATCCTAGGTTTCCGATCTGCTTAATGTCCTGAGTCCTTACCACTCAGTGCAAGTTGGGCCTCCTGGCTGTATCTGGTACTGGCTATATTTCGTGCCACGCACCTATAGGTCCCTACATCAGACTGCCCGACGCCTGTGATCTGTAGGATGCCTGCAGGTAGTAAGGTGAGTCTGCCATAGGGGAGGAAGAGATTATTAAGGTTCCCTCCAGGCCCTGACCCTCTCCCTAAAACCCCTCCAACTCCAGGTCCTTCCTGTTCACCTGTGGTTGGCAGGGCTCAAGGCAGTGCGGTTGTGTTCCCAGGAGATAGTGGGCTCGGGTACCCCTCGGATCAGGCACTGGAAACGGGCCACACCTCCCTGCTCTACCATCATGGACTCAGGGTGTTGATGAAATCGAGATAGACCTAGGAAGTTAAAGGTTTGGACACCTGAACTTCGCCCTCCAGAGTCCCCAAAGATACTAGCCCCAGTTGATCCCACAGCCTTGCCCATCTCCAGCTATTTAGAATTCATAAACCCGTCATCACTTTCCCATTTCTATCTCTGTGCCTAGAACTTAGAAAAAGCCTCTTTGTTCCTTCCCCAATGACCTTTCCTTTCCAAGCCTACCCTTTCCAGTCACATGCCCCGCTCTTAATCCCATTGTGACCCATTGTCTGCCCTGGGCATTCCAGGTCACTTACTTGCCAGCTGCACCCGTGCCCTCCGGCTCACCAACCGTCCATAGCGGTTTTGAGCCATACAGTTGTATTCATGGACACCAGCAGAAGGTAGGGAGGAACCCTGAGGGGCATGACGGTTGGGGAAGCCCCCAAGGTGTAGAGATCCATCTGGCATCAGGGTGGCACCACTATTGTTTCCCAGGGGCATCCCATCCCGCTGCCAGGAGATGGCAATGGGGGGCTCTCCTTCCACCTGGCACCTCAGTAGCAGTGGGTGCTCCCGCAGTGCCACCACATCCCCTGGCTCCTGCACGAAGGCCAGCTCAGAGCCTGCAGCTCCACCTGTAGGGAAGGGCAGGCTCAGTGGGTATTGCCAGGATCCTTCTGAAGAATCTCAGTGCCCCCCAGCCCCTTCCCTGCTTCCTCATAGTCCTCTCTCTCTTCTCTGTGAAGTTAGGCTGGCTAGGCCTGGAGAAAGGTTTGTTGCCTTTTGCCTTGTTCTTCCTCTCCTACAGCTTTGACCCTGAGGAGCCAATGAGATAAACAGAGGCTAACAAGGAATAGAAGCTGAAAAATTATATCTTGGAAGGAGCAGTAAAGCAGAGGTACAAGTTGAAAACAGAGTTGGACTTGGAAATCCAGAACCAAGGAAAGATATAAAAATAAGAGAAGTGGAAGAACTGAGGTTAGAATCATTGGAAACTGACAACTCGGGAAAGGGCTGAGCCTAGGAGTATGAGGAGAGCAGGAGCTAGGTATAAGTGTGGGTATAATTTGGATTGAAGATGGAGGCTTGGAGTGGGGCTGAGGTTGGTTCTAGGGCTGGCTAGGACAGGGCCCTGGGACTGGGCTGAGGTTAAGGACAAAGGAAGGGGAGCTGGGTTGGGTCTAGGGCTGGCTGGGACACAATCCTATGACTGGTTCTGGGCCCTGTGACTGGGCTGAGGCTAAAGATGGAAGATAGGGAACTGAGGTTGGGTCTAGGGCTGGCTGGGACAGGGCCCTGGGACTGGCCTGAGGCAAAAAATGGAGGACAAGGAACTGGGTTTGGGGCTGGGCCTATCTGGGACAGGGCCCTGAAACTGGGACTGGACCCTGTGGCAGGGCTGAGGTTAAGGACAGAGGAAGGGGAGCTGGATTGGGGCTAGGGCTGACTGGGACAGAGTCCTGGGACTGGGATGGGCCCTGTGATGGCCTGAGGTTAAGGATGGAGGATGGGGAGCTGAGTTGGGTCTAGGGCTGGCTGGGACTGGGCCCTGGGACTGGGCTGAGGCCAAGGAACGAGAATGGGGAGCTGGGGTTGGGACTAGGCGGGCTTTGATTGATGGCCTCTTTCAGCCGGGCCCTGGCAACGGGGATGGGGCGGGGCGGGCACAATGGCAGGGTCAGGGGCCGGGCCATGGGCATTGTGCTCCCCCCTGGGACAATGGGGTCGTCCCCCTCCCTCCCCCGCCTGCCCATCTGCCTGTCTGCCCATGAGGTCAGCTTCCCAGGACTCCCTTGAGCTCCCTCTTCGTCCCCAACACCATCTCAATCTAGGCAGGGCAGGGGCACACTTAGGTACACAAATATACACACTGGCATCTCAACACACAAACCACAAATATCTAGACAGGCACAGAAAACAGATCCACAAATACAAAAGTACAATTTCACTTATCTGCTGATACACATTCAATTCACAAATATCTACATATGTGTACAAATGAGCAAGAATCACATCTAAAGAGTCACCTAGGTACATACATTCCATCCAATTCAACAAACGTTTAATAAGCGCCTGCTGTGTGCAGAACACTGTACTAGGCACTACAGGAGTTCAGATAAAAAAATAAACTCTGCCTTCATGGAATTACATTCTCATACACACAAAATACAAACAGAACTTTGGAAATTTAACTGACCTACACTTGGATTCACAGCTAATTAGTCACACAAAGACACACAAATGAGGCAAGAGGACACTTAAAAGTTTAGGAATTAATTGTGAAATTAGACTGAAAAGCATCCTAGTCCCAACCCACCCCCTCCCCACAGTCGTTCTTTTTCTCTACAGAGCTTTTCCCCTCTGCACAGTCTGATCTCTGGGAGCCAGGACCAGACAAACCCATGGATCTGTGAGGTGAAGACCCTTGCAGTATTGTAGCTAGCCTGGCCTGGCTCTTCCCAAACTCTTCTGTTCCTCCCTGGCTCATTATCTCTTTTCTTCCCATTCCTGAACCCCTTCATGTGTCCCTTTTCTCCTTCCAAAATGCTTCACCCACCCCACCCCATTCGTCTTCACTCCCTTTCTACCTCTCCCAAACCCTTGAACTGTTGTTATTCCTCCAATTACATCTCCTGTTCCCCTTCTTCTGACTTTTACCCTGGTCTCTAACCCCAAGGATATGCTATCATACCCTTTGCCTCCCTCAGATTTTCCTTTTTCTTCCTAGTCTGATTTTTTTTCTTTATCCTTAATCTGTTTCTTCCTTCCTTTCCTTCAACTCCTTTATACTTCACTCTCCCTCTCTCTTCTGCTGCCATTCCCTCATCCTCTAATCTTCTTCATCAAATCTTTCCTTTTGCTCATCTCTTTTCCAGTAATAAAAATGTTTGCAGAACATTAAATATAGAATAATAGCAAGATAGCAACTTGTCCCCAGATTGTTTCTATCTGAAGTACACTGAACAAGATGAGTAGAAGATAATACTTTTTATGGTCATATTGTAGTTACAAAAGGCAATTATTTTATCCACTTGCTCAATAATCCAAAAAACATTAAGTATGAAAGAATAATAGATAACAACTTGTCCTAGAACTATTCCGATGTGAACTCCATAAGATGAGAATGAGATTACAATTAATAATAATAATACATATTCACCCATCAACAAATATTTGCTGAGTAATGATTGTATTCAGTATACTTGTAGGAGAGAGTTATGAACATTAGATAAGACAGTTATTCCTTATCTTTCTTCCCAGCTTTCTCCATGTGCTTATCTCTTCCTTTTTCTCCTGCTCCTTTTCCCTTTTTTTCTCTTCATTCCAGGTCTCATATATTTCATTTTCTCTCTTTGCCACATCCTTCTCCCCATTCTTCTTATCTTTCCCCTTCAATCCTATCTTTCCCCCTATATCTCTCCCCTCTTCCCCATTTTCTCTCTTTCCTTATCTTTAATCACCTTCTTCATTTTCCCCATTTCATTCCCCCTCAATCCCAGTTTCTTTCTGTGCCTTCTGACCATTCTTTCATTACTCCATATCTGGTTTCATTATGCCTGTCTGCTCCCCTGATTCTCCCTCTTACCCCAGTCCTGCAGTAGCAGCAATCCAAGCAGCCAAAGCCCCATGGCCCTGACCCTGTTTCGGCCCCCCTCCTAATCCCCAGGCAGCCACTGCCTCCCCCTCCTAGCCCTGGGTTTGCTGCCTTCAGCCTGGAAAACCCTGGGCTGTGTGTACCCACACGTGGGGAACACCAGGAGATGAGGGGGAGCTGCTGGTTTTGGCCCTAGAGGGCCTGGGGTATGGAGGGGGGCCGAGTTCTGGGAGTTGGGGCTAGAGGCTCCTAGCCTTCCGACCGTCCTCTCTCAGGCAGTGTCTATCTCTGCCTTTGGTCTCATGCCTTCCTTCTCCCCCCTCCATCCTCCTCCCCCTTCCCCTCAGAGCTGGGACCCAGACAGAAACAATTGGGGAGGGAGGGAAGAAGAGGGAGGGGGCCAATAGGAGTGGGGTGAAGTTGGGGGTTCAGACCCGCCTCTTTCTCAGCTTCAGGAACCCCACCCTCCATCCTTCCTAGACCCGCCCCCAACACCCTCTTGAAGTTTTAACAAAATCAAAGTAAAGAAGTGACAGCTGGGAACTGCTGGAGTTCCCAAGACCTTCTCTGTTGTTTTTAAGAAGTTTTTTTGGGGGAAATCTAAGGTTTTGTTTGGGGGAGTCCCTGGAAAAGTTGGGCTCCTTGATCCCCCTCCCCCTCCACTGAGAGTTGCTGTCCTGGGTGCTGAGTTGGGTGATTGAGGTGGAAGGCCAGGAGTTGATCCCATTAGTCTCGTCACAGCCTGGCTACCTCCCTCCTCTACCCCCTCCTCACACTCATAGTATCACTCTCCAAAGCTGTTCTTTCCTTTCTTGTCAGGACAATGGATCGGGGCCAAGCAGGGGGCCGAGAGGCGGGAGCTAGCAGGCTTAGGAAGGAGAGGGACCCAGACTCTTTGCAGCAGACCCCCCCCTGCTTTCCCTTCCCCACCCCCATTTCCAGGGAGGAGAAAAGGGGGCAGGAGAGCCAACTTGCCCAAACCTTCACTCCAAAAATCTTGTTGAGGAAGGAGCAATATTCTATGGTGTTGGGAATATTAACAGCACAGACTGGAAAGAGGCTAACTCTGAAGGACCCATCATCACAACTCAGTCAATTGCTTCCTTTGCTCCCTTTTTCCTTCCCCTCTCACCCTTCCCACCATCTCCTTCTCTCCCCCACCCTCAGTGTTGTCCATGCCCTAGGACCCACTTTCTTAAACTATGATTCTTGACCCCATATGAGGTCTCATAAGTGAATGTGAAGATCACAAAATTATGATTTATTATCAATAAATGATTTACATACCCGATTCACATTTAAAAATTCTCCGGGAAAAAGGATCAGAAGTAGAAAAAGTTTAAGAAATTCTCTCCTAAGAGATAGGACTAGAAGAAATAGAGACCTCAAGAAACTAAGTGATTCTTGTAGAGTATGAGAGAGAGAGTGGTCTGGCTAAATGATGGGGCAAGGAGAGAAAGCAAGGAGTTTGCTTATTAGGGGGAAAATAGATACAAAGGATTCAGAAATCAATCTTCTATTCTGTAAGTCATCTGATCTCCCATTCACTTAAAATCTCTTTCCTCAACTCTATGTTCTGGTGATCCCTTCTTTCATCTGATTGCTCCAGTTTTAACTTCCCCTTGCTTCTTGGTTCCTCCTCCCCATTCCACTCTAACATCTTCCTCAAACTTGTCCAATCTTTTCTCAGTGACTCTCCCTTTCTCTACTTCTGTCTCTTCCTTTCTGTCTGTTCATTTCACTTTCTTAATCTCCCCAGTAACACCTTTTTCTTCTCATCTTTGCCACTATTTCTCCCTTTCTCTACCTGTTGTTCTTCTCCTGTCCCTTTTTCTTATCCTCTAACTTTCCTTTCTTCTTTCCTCATGCTGTTTTTCTCTACTCCTCCTTTTCTTCCTTTCTATGTGCTTCATATCTTTCTTCCTCCTTCCTCCCCATTCTCAATACCCTGAGGAACCTTCTGCTGAAAATATCCCCCTGGAAAAAGCCTGAACACTTTTTTTCTCTTGAAAGCTTGGACTCCATCTCAGCCATATGTTCCTGTGAATCCACTTAGTGTGATGTTTGTTTGTTTTTCTTCTGTTGCTTTTAGACCTATCTATTTTCTATACAAGTTCTTTAGTAAATCTTTAGTTAATCACTTGCCACTCTCCTAGGCCAGATTCACATCACAATGTAGTAGATCCCATGCTAATCTTGGATTCAGGAAAATCTGGATTAAAAATCAGCCTTTGATACTTACTATCCATGGACAGATCACTTTCCTCTCTGAGCTTTGTCAGTTTCCTCATCTGTAAAATAGGAATAATATATCTGTAGCAATCTACCTCACAGAATTATTGTAATAATCAAATGAGATAACACGTAAAATGCTCTGAAAACTTTAATGTGTATAATTACTGAATGTTATAGTGAAGTTCAAAAATTATGTAAGATACTTTACAAACTTTAAAGTAATATATAAATGTCCCTTTTTGAGCCATTTCTGATGAGAGTAAGGTTGAGTGAACCCCTCCTCATCTTCCCCTCCACTGTAAAAACTTTTTCTTGATGAAGCTTTTTTATGTGAGATAATTAACTCCATTCTACCCCCCTTCCTTTTCTGCCAGAGCATTCCTCTTTCTTATTTTTATTTTTTAGATATCATCCCTTTATATTCAACTCATGTCTGTGCCCTCTGTCTATATATACTCCTAACTGCCCTAAGTTATGAGTTAATAAGTATCATCTTCCCATGTAGGAATGTAAACAGTTTAATCTTATTAAGTCCCTTATGATTTACCTTTCCTGTTTATTTTTTTATGCTTTTCTTGAGTCCTATTTGCAAGTCAAATTTTCTGTTAAGCTCTGGTATTTTTATTAAGAATGTCTGAAATTCTTCAATTTCATTGAATCTTTACCCTACCCTGAACCCTTAGGATTATAATCAGTTTTGCTGGGTAGGTGATTCTTGCTTTTAATTGTAACTCCTTTGCTCTCTGAACTATCACATTCCATGATCTCCAATCCTTTAATTAGAAACTGCTAAATCTTATGAAATCCTGACTGTGGCTCCATAATACTTGAATTATTTCTTTCTTGATGCTTGCAATATTCTCTCCTCAACTTGGGAGCTCTGGAATTTAAGTGTTCCTTGGAGAGTTTTCATTTTAAGATTTATTTCAGGAGTGGGTTTTTTTTTAAATTTCTATTTGATGCTCTAGTTCTGGAATATCAGGACAGTTTGCCTTGGTCATTTCTTAAAAGATGATGTGTAGGCTTTTTTGTTGTTGTTGTTGTTACCATGACTTGCAGGTAGTCCAAAAAATTTTAAATTATCTCTCCTGGATCTATTTTTCAGTTCAGTTATATTTCATATTGTCTTCTATTTTGTTTTTTTTCATTCTTTTGGTTTTGTTTGATTCTTTCTTGATTTCTCATAAAGTCATTAGCTTCATTTGCTCAATACTAATTTTGAAGAACTTATGTTCTTCAATGAGTTTTTGTACCTCCTTTTCCATTTGGACAATTCTATTTTTAAGGAGTGTTTTTCTTTTTCTTTTTATACCTCTTTTTCCATTTGGCCAATTTTGATTTTCAAGATATTCTTCTCCTCATTGGATTTTTGTCCTCTTTTATTATTTGGCCTGTTCTGTATGTTATAGCATTGTCTTCTTTAGTACTTTTACATTACTTCCTTACTTAAAAATCTTTGTTACAGCATCAAGAAATCACATTTTCTTCAATGGTGACCTCCCTTTGAAGCTTTAGACTCATATTTCCAAAGATCCATCAGACATTTCTAATTTAGGGCATCACTGGCATTTCAATTTCCTAAGTCCAAAACTGAACTTATTTTCATCACCTCCTAACTAGACTATTATAATAAGCTTTTCACTGGCCTTCTGCCTCAAATCTCTCCCCACTTCTATTCATCCTCCACTCAATGGTCAAGAGATTTTCCTAAAGTGCAGGTCTGACCATGTTATTCCATCTATTCAATAAACCACAACAGTTCCCTGTTGCTTCCAGGATCAAAAGTAAAATCCTCTTTTTAGGATTTAAAAGCATTCATGATCTGGCTGGCCCCTCTTAAACTTTATTCACACCCATAAACTCTATGATCTAGCTTTACAGCTTCTTTGAACTGGTTGTCCTGCAGCTAGAATATTCTCCCTCTTTTCCTCTGTGTATATGTCAAGTTCAAATCCCACCTTCTGTGGGAGAGTCTTCTAGTTCCCAAAGCTGTTAATCCCTTCTCCTCTGAGATTTTACTTCCCATCACTTTTGTATATATTTTGTAGGTACCAAGTTATTTACATGTTGTTTCTCCAAGGGAATGTGAACATTTGGAGAGTGGGGACTGTTTTTACTTTTCCCTATGTCCTCATCTTTTAGCACAATGACAGGCATAGAGTAAGTGAAGATATTAATCAGCAAGTCTGTTTGCCTCGGTTTCCTCATCTGCAAAATGGGGATTATAATAGCACCTATCTCCCAAGATTGTTGTGAGGCTTAAATGAAATATTTGTAAAGTGCTTAGTACTGTACCTGACACATAGTAGGCACTATATAAATGTTAGCTATTATAATGTTTAGAGACTAGAGGAGATACACACACATATATACACACAGAGAAAGAGAGAGAACACACATTTATTTAGCCCTTTAAAATTTGCAAAGCTCTTAATATATTATTTCATTTGATTCTTATAATCATCCTATAAGGTACTTAATAAATAACAAATGCTTTTTTATTTGATTTCTACTTAGCAATCAGGTTCTTTTTATTAGATTAGAATCAGGTACTTTTCTGGACTCCTCCCTTTTTGAATAATCATTAATAAAAGTCAGGAATTTCTCAGCTGCTCTGCTTTTAGCATAAATAATATCAGCAGACTGTGGAAGTTCCTACAACTACTGGAACTCATCATCCTTTTCTTTTCTTTTCTTTTTTTTTTTTTTTGGTATGGTCCAATATCCCATTATGATATTCTGTTTGACCTTCTGCTTGTCCATTTCTCACAGATCACATGGACTATTTGTATCTTTGGTCTGATCAGCTACAATTGGGCACTCTGTACCTTGACCCCAACATAGTGATGTCATTTTGATTCTCTTTGAGGAAGAAGAACAACCAATATGACTTTGATACTATACCATCTTTTGCCTAATCTTTTCTTTTTGAACAAGGCATATCCTTTCATTGTCAAATTACTGTCATAAGAGGCAAGCAGATGGTGCACTGATCCTGGAGTCAGGAGGACCTGAGACACTTAATACTTCCTAGCTGTAGGATCCTGGGCAAGTCACCTAACCCCAACTGCCTTACCAAAAATTTAAAAAAAAAAAAAAAAAGAGAAAGAAAGAGAGAACAAATTATATAATCATGAGACACAAACCAAGTCTTGTAGTATTCATGAGGTTAAATATACCTTTTGAGATAAACCTCCTGAACCATAGCCCAGAACAGACCTCAGGGCCACTATCAACACTTTTTTTTTCTTTTCTTTTAAAAGTAAGTGATAGGGGCAGCTAGTTGGTCCAGCCCTGAAGTCAGGATGACCTGAGTTCAAATCTGGTCTCAGACACTTAATGCTTCCTAGCTGTGTGACCCTGGGCAAATCACTTAACCCCAATTGCCTCAGCAAAAAAAAGAAAGAAAGAAAGAAAAGAAAAAAGAAAAGAGGTTGCACCTGAGAGTGAAAACCAACTTTGATGAGTCAACTAGAGAATGAGTAATATGATAGGAAATGGGTTATATATTAAAATGAGGATCTTGGGGTGCCAGCCTTGAATCATCCACACCTTGACTTAAGAAGATATCAATTTCCATATCACCTACCTGTCTTGACAAAAAGGAGAATCAACACTGCACAGATCTGTCTGGGCAAACACAATGATCAGGAACAGACCCATTCGCCTAAAATTCGAATTTCTTTAATTGTTTGGATCTTGGCGAAAGTAAATTTTAAAGAGATTTCCCACACTAATTGATTCCTGGGTGATGAAGGAAAAAAGGGGATTCAATAATTAGTTATTAAAGATGAAAGAAATAATTTCTCACAGGAGGGTCTTGTTAGGGATACTTGTATATTAAATCATCCCCCTCAGATTGTCTTAAGTATTGAGCTCTGACCTCCAAAACTCAGTGATCTGAACCCAGGACACAGAGATTTGTGAGGGGTTGTCCAAACATCGAGATGAGACAATAACTTCCATAGGAAGTCATTGTGCACAGGAAGAGGGATTTTGTAAGGAGTTTGATTTTCAGGAGTGAAATGGACATAAGCTGCCCCATGAGGAACTCTAATATATATACCGAATTTTCCATTATCTCAGATAGGACTCTTGGGTCCCAGGAGCTTTCTCTCCTGCTGAAGCCAGGAAACCCAGGTCTCCCTTTCATTCCGAAAGTTGGTCCCCTTCCGGCTTGCTTTCCACCCCATGTCTCCCCCCTCCCCCGACCTGCTTGGCTTGTTTATTTCTCTCTTCATCTTAGATGCACGACCCCCTCCCCAAATCTCTCCCGATCCTTCCAAAATGCTAAGGCCTTCCCTTCCAAATCTTTGTAGGCATTCCTTTTATACTTATGGCGTGTATTTTTCTACATACATTTTTACAGGCATATTAATAGGTGTGGGGTCTTTCCCATTAGAATGCAAGCTCTTTTTGAGTAAGCTTTTTTTTTTTCTTCATGCCAAGGGCTGGGAAGATCTGAGTTCAAATTCGATCTAAGGCGCTTCCTAACTAGGGAACCCGGTAAGTTTCTCAACCTGTTGGCACCTAACCTCGTTACAATGCCTGGCACATAATAGGAGATTAAGATAAGAACGCCGTCCCCCTCTCTAAGCCTACCCTATCGCCCACACGTGGAAGCTTCTTCGGGAATACACAACTAAGGCGGAGGCAGGGTGCAAGCACGCAGGCGCTTAACTAAGGTTAGGGCTGGCTGCAGCGGTCCGATCCTAACTGAATGTGCCTATGGGGAGAGAGGACGCACGCACGGGTGGGGTTTTCCCTCCCTTCTCCCCAGAGCCCCGCCCCCCGTCAGTCAGTAGGTCGGGAGTCTCGTGCGGGCTCCGCTAGCCAAGAATCTGTACGCTCGCGCGCCCCCCGTCCGCGCACGCGCAGGAGTGCTCTCTGGGTCGGCTTAGCGGTCCCTGAGGTACCCGAATTTTGCCTCGGGTGCAAAGAATTGTGCGGACAAAGCCGGCTAGGCCGGCCCCTTTAGTAGGCTTGCGGTTTCCTCATTTGCAGAGATCCTTGAAAAGAATCCTTTTCCATTCCAATATACTTACCGACATTTCTCCGCCCCAGACCTAATTTTAGGTTTCTGCTCCTCCCCCACTCTTCGCCCCGCCCCCTCCCCAGCACCTCGGAGCTCCGCGCCCAGTGCCAGGGCGGGACCACGTGAAAGCGGGTGGCTCATTGTCCCGGCCGAGGTGGCTCACTCCGGCCACGCCTCACGAAGGTCGTCGGAGAGGTGTGAAGCTAGGTACCGAGACCAAACGGCCTTTCCCCTCCAAGGACTTTGGTTCTACTTTGGGGTCAGGACCCGGAACCCAGACTGACCCGAGACTCAATGGACCCCTTTTCTAGGTACTGCGGATAGAAATTTATAAACATGCTCAGCCCACAAAGGCAAATGAGAGGTCCTAAGTTATAACAGTTTGATAAATATTTATTAAGCTCCTGAAATGCTGTACCAAGTACTTGTTGATTCAAAAAGAAGCAAGAGACTGCCCCCAAGGAGTTTACAATCTAATCGTTACACCCTGTGGCAAAAAGCTCGTTTAATGCCTCGAGAGCAATAGTGGGTCCTTAGGGTCATGTGGTCTTTTAAGTTCTAAATTGTCCCAGAGCCGCTAAGTAGGAAAACTTGAGTAACTAGGAAACACTTTTTTGGGGGTGGGGCAAGAGGGATAAGGGTGAGGTAGCACCAGAGCTGAGCCTTGCAGACTAAAGCTTCTACAAGAAATGTTGATAGAATGTATCCTATGCATGGGCAGCTAGGTGGTGCCTTAGGTGCAGCTTGCTTGGGTCTCGTTCGTTTCAGTTAATCTCTGAATTTGAGATTATTATTTTTTTTTTTTAGGAAAGGCATTTTTTTCTTTATTAAAGCTTTTTATTTGCAAAACATATGTATGGGTGATTCTTCAACATTGACCCTTACAAAACTTTCTGTTACAAAATTTCCCCCCTCTAGTCCCCACCCCTCCCCTGGCTGGCAGGAAGTCCACTACATGTTAATTATGTTAAAATACTTGACAAATCGAATATATGTATACATATTTCCACATTTATCTTGTGCAAGAACAATCATATCTACGAGAAAAAAAATCTGAGAAAGGAAACACAATGCAAGCAAACATCAATAGAGAGCATGAAAATGTTATGTTGTAGTCCACATTTCACATCCCTCTCTCTGGGGTATATATGGCTTTGTTCACTGAACAATTGGAACTGTTTGAAACATTTCATTGCTGAAGAGAGCCATACCCATCAGAATTGATCATCATATAGTATTGTTATTGCCGTGTATAATGGTCTCCTGGTTCTGCTCATTTCACTCAGCATCATGAACTTGAGATCTTTTAGTCAATGCAAGGTAGTGTCTTTAGACCGGAGCTAGTATGCAGAATATTGTATTAGGGGCTAAGAGAAATTCAGAGAGATAAAGTATAATCGGAAGCAGAGTGCTGTTCCAGGTGCAAGAAGGTTACCAAAGGGAATTGAAAGAGGAGGAGGCATTTGAATTGGGCTTTAAAACGTTAAGAAGACAGGAGGCAAGGAAGAGTGGGTAACATTTCTGTATAGGGAACTAAATAAGGCAGGGAAGTGGGAAACCATGGAATGTCAGGGGACAAATATGGTGCCAGCCCCAGCTATGGTGACCTTGCTAAGTCAAAATATTTTTCAGGAATCATCAGGCGAAGAGCAAAGCTGAATTGTAATGGAATTATACTTATTATGGGGGGGGGAGGTAGAGGAGGTCCTAAAATGAATTAGGGATGGCTGGACAAGTTGTGGTATATAATTGTGAAGGAATAGTATTGTGACATAAATGACAAGTAGATTAGTTGTAGAAAAACCTGTACATAGTAATAGCAATATTATAAGATAATCAACTGTGAATGATTTAACTATTCTCAACAATACAGTGATCCAAGAAAATACTGAGGGATTTAAGATGAGAATTGCCGTCCACCTCCTGAGAAAAAACTGATGAAGTCTGAATGCAGATGGAACTTTCTTGGGTTTTTGCTTTACTTTCCTTTTCTATCTTTTTTTTTTCTTTTTTTTTTTTTGGTCTTCTTTCACCAATATGGCTTTCTTTTGCAATATGGCTAATATGGAAATGTGCTTTGCATTACTTCACATGTATAATTTATATCAAATTGCTTGCCTTCTCAAGGAGGGAGGGAAGGAGAATTTGGAACTCTGAATTTTAAAAAGTGATTTTAAAAGTGGTTAAATGACTTGTTCAGGGTCACACAGGAAGCATCTGAGGCCAAATTTGAACTCAGAAAGATGAGTCTTCTTGATTCCAGCCCCCCTCCCCATCTTGCAAACAAGGAAGCCCTATCTGAGTCTTCATGTGTGTATTTGTCTAAAGTTGGGGTGTTACCCATTTGTCCAAGTCATAGGAATGTCAGTCAAACCTAATTGTGGGGATTTGTGTCACCTCCAATCTAGGTGGAGACACTTTAGGCACCACTTACTGGGTGTGAGAATAGTCTCCAGTTGAGTGGTCTCCCACCTTTCACCTTTTCCATACTGGCTTTTTGGGGTTATGAGTCAGATTAAAAGGTGATTCCACCTCGAGCACCCTAAGACGGTTTGAAAAAAAACCTCATTCAAACAAAGAAATGCAAGCTATTGGCAACTATATGAAAAAGATGCTTCATTCAGATTGGGAATAAGAGAAATGAAAATTAAAACAAGTTTATAACCGTCAGATTGGTAACATTGACAAAAGAGGAAACAAACCATTGCTGAAGAAGTTGTGGGGAGGACAGGGCATAGTAAGGCACTGTTGGAAGTCTGAATTGGTTCACCTATTCTGGAAAACAATTTGGAACTATACCTCCAAAATCACTAAACTGTTCAAGTTCTTTGACTTAGTAATATTACTGTTAGTATTTATTCCAAAGAGGTCAAAGGCAGGAAAAGGATGCACATATACAAGAATATTTATAGTAGCATTTTTTTTGTTGTTGTAACCAAAATAGGAATGTATCACAAATTGTGCAACAATATTGTAACATGATCAACTAGGAAAGACTTGGCTATTCTGATCCAGACTATTATCCAAGACAATTCCAAAGGATCTTCAATGAAAAATACTATCCAACTCTGGGGAGAGAGAGATCTGATGGACTTTGAATGTGGATTGAAGTATACTTTTTTCACTTTTTTTCTTTTCTTTTTTTTTTTACAATATGACTAATATGGATGTTTTGCATGACTTCACATGTATAATTGACATCATATTGCCTTCTCAATGGTGGGTGAGAGGCAGGATGAAGAGAGAATTTGGAACTCAAGAATTTTAAAGATGAATATTAATAACTAAATTGAAAAAATTGTAGTATGTGCATGAAATGGAATTGTTTTGTATTATGAGATATTATGAATATGACAGATTCAAAGAAATAAAGAAAAAGTTTAATGAACATCATGATACAGTGACATGAGAGGAATTAGAACAATTTACATGAGGACCTCAATAAACATACAAGATGAAACAGCTTTGAAGGAACTCAGAATCCAAACCAAAGCATCAACCAATCATAATTTCAAAAGACTAATGAAAATACCACCCATCTGCTGGCAAAGTGGTAATGAACTAGACAATATAAAGTCAGACGTGCATTCTCAGATATGGGCAGACAATATGGGTTTTTTGTTTTTGCTTGACCATTTGTTACAAGGGGAGGTGGGTAAGGTAGGAGAGGGGAGGAAGCAGATGAGTAGGTAGTGATAAATGAATCAATAAAACTTTTAAAATATACAGAAGAAAAAAATATATAGGTGAGACAAATAGACACATTTTATGTGTCTGTTTACTACCATTTTGTCTTTACTACCTTATAGTCCAAGTCCCTTATTTTCCAGATGAAGAAGCTGAAGAAGGTCTGGGAAGCTGACACATGCCCAGGGTCACACAGGTAATAACTCAGCAGCAGAATTTGAACCCAGATCCTCTGGCTATAGCACCACTTTTCTTTCCATTGTACTATATTTTAAAAAATTAAATCACAAAGGTTCAGTTTCTTATCCCTTAATATCTTATGCCCTGTTCTTTGTGTCTTGGAATATTTATGATTAAATTCACAGTTTTAAAAGTTAGCTAATTTTTTAAAAACTTCTTTTACCAAGATGACAGGGAGGATTTTCCTTGGAGTTATTTCTAGGTGTGGCCACCAGGGGGCAGTCGTTTGATGTCACTGTTTCATGTGCCATTGTCTCTGGGTTTTTATGTCCCCTTGGATAGGGTTGCCCTCACCACCCTGAGAGAAGAAAAGTCCCCATCTTTAGAGGAGGAGGGGAACAAAAGAATGCAGCCAGATAAGCAATCAGTAGGAGTTATGAGGATGAGTCACATGGGGTCATCACTGTAGAGCCCTGGTAAACAGGGCTTTCAGGATTTATAGGTATCCACTTGGAAGTAGATCCCTGTCTTTGAAGTTAAAGCCAGGCAGAAGTGATTTGGGACTTACTAGGAGGGAAGACATGCTCCAACCATGTCACATATAAAGTAGAAAAAGCAGGGGATTTTGTGGATGCAACAAGAAAAAGGAGCTGAAGAATAACTGAAGAAACTGGTTTATGAATGAAAGGAACACCATCATGCAGTAAGGAATGATGATGGAAGAATTCAGAGAAATGTGGGAAGAGGCTATGAACTGATGAAGATTAAAACATTTAGAGGGTTAGTGAATAGTGCTGGGCCTAGAGTCAGGAAGATCTGATTGCAAATCCAGACTCAGAACCTTATTAGCTGTGTGACCCTAAGTAAGGCATCTTCAACCTCTGTTTCTCCTAATCCACCGGAGAAGGAAATGGCAAATATCTTTGCCAAGAAAACCTCATGGACAGAATGGTCCAAAGGGTCACAAAGATAGACATGACTGGCTAACAACAAAAACAAGAAGAACCAGAAAACTTTATGTGACTAAAGTATGCAAAAAAAAGACCACTAAAAAAAAGTCAGATTGAGTAATTGTAAAAACCATATTAGTTCTGGAGAATGGATAAATGAAATGGATCCCCCAATCAATAGAGATGTGGGAGAGAAGGGAACTACTGAGGCAGAATGTTTCATAGATTGAAAGACACTATATTGTTTTTCCTTAACCTTTTCTTTGGCAAGAACAGAGGGTCTCATTGTGAGTTTGGGAGTATTACTATCCAGAAATGACTGCTGTAAAATCAAAAGGCATCAATAAAGCATTTTAATTCTTAAAAAGTCCTGGATATAGGACCAGAATACCTATGCATGAATCTTGGTTCTACTTTATGCTAGCTGTATGACCTCAGGTGAATCATCTAATCTTACTGGGTTTAAATTTCATCTTTAACATGACAGGGTTGAATTGGGCAATCTAAAGGCCCAGTTTGCCTTTAAATTCTAGATGGAGACACAAAGACAGAAGATCAATCGACTCTCAACTCCATTTATTACAAAATACTGATTAAAAACCCAGTGTAAAAAAAGAGATCCAAACAAACCCCAAGGCTCTGTCTTCCTTCCCATTCCCTCTTCCACTTCCCTCTGCAGGCCTGCCTGTCTAGTACGGCATTCAGACCCGGATTTGTCCAGCCAAGAGGGAATCATACCAGGCAGGTATGAGAGGGACATAGGCACCTGCTGTCTGGTCCAGTACAAAGAGAGGCACATGCACTGTGCTTGGGTTGAAGCCTTCCTTTGCCAGCCGAACCTTCTGCTGTTTGAAGGTCTCTGTGGTGTCCAAAGACTCCTGGAAAAAGAAGCACAGAAGAGGAATAGTTCAGTAAGCTATATGTAAGTTGATAGTTATTCAGACTAAGTACCAAAAGGTTAGGAACCTTCTCTTAACTATTTCTGCATGTAGGTTGATCAGTACCTAATATAAGCATCTACATACAGCCCAAACTTTATATTTGTCAAATCTTACACACATATGCATGTGCCTGGTGATTTGAGGGTAACAAGAGAAGGTTGAGAGAGAAAAGAATGGAAGGCTAGAGAATTTTTCTCAACTGTATGAGAGATGAGATAGAATGCTTTATGGGAACCAGGACTTTTAGGGGATATTTGGAAAATCAGAGGGAGTCCTGATACCTGGATCCGAAGGAATCGAGGCTGAGCATAGGGTGGCAGAAATTCAGCTACGTGGGCATAGAATCTGTCTAGGTCCAGGGTGTGATGGGGGCGTAGAACCACAGCTGCCATGCCCGCTCTTCCTTCATGCCCTGGGGGGATGGGAGAAGCAACCAGGGAGCCCCGTCATTTGGGGGGAATTCTGCAAGCCCTCAGAAACCCCTCTCCAAATACGGTCTTCCTTTAACTTTCTCAATACCTGGAGTTAATGTTTTTTGGCCCCCCACGCCTCACACACACCTGGGACGGTGACTCCATAGACATTCACATCCTGCAGAAAATCAAGGGCTCCCAGAACCTTGGCCACTTCGGTTGTGGCCACATTTTCCCCCTTCCACCTAGGGAAGAACAAAGAACCAAATACTGAAGGTCTGAAGGCAGACCTAGACGAGCATGAGGAGCAGATGAAACTACCAGCAGCCAAAGGTTGAGGCGCCAGGATATTACAGGAATGCACGGGTCAGGCCCAGGATTAGAGTATTTTCAGGTTAGCTTTTCAGGATTTGAGGCTTAAGAGTTGGGTTGGGCTGAGACCAGGGAGTGCCACACGTCAGTCACCTGAAAGTGTCCCCGGTACGGTCATGAAAGTGTAGGAAGCCATGGGCATCACAGACCAGTAAATCCCCGGTGTTGAAGAAAACATCACCAGGACGGAAGACATTCTGCAGCAGCTTCCCCTGTGCCAGCTTGGGGCTCCCTGCGTAGCCCAGAAATGGTGCTCCCTGGTTCACCGGAGCCACCATCAGCCCTGCTTCCCCTGGGGGGTCAGAGGAGTCAGCTATGGTGGCTGCCAACAAACCCCACGCTCCTCAGCTTGTTTTCGACCCCACTCCCTAGGGCTCACCAGCAGGCACAGGGACGCAGAGCCCCCGGCCATCCCGGAATGGCTCCCCTGAAGCCACGTCATATCGAATCAAGGAGAAGGGTGAAAATAGCTGGGGGAAGGGATGACAGACAAGTTGGAACAGAAACCCTCTAGAAGACTTTTTCCCGTTCGTTTCTGTACCTTCTCCTCCCCCCACCCCCCAACCAAGAGACCTCTACGGTCCCTGGGCCCTCACCTTGTAGAGCCAGGATGCCCTCCCCACGGCACCTGGGTATCCAATGTAATTGAACGTGGCTACATTGCCCTCTGTTAGGCCATATGTCTCTAGTATCTGCAGGGGCCCAAATCGTTGTAGAAACTGGGTCCAGATGTCTGGTCGCAGCCCACTGCCCACCGCCAGACGCACCCCATGGTTACGATCCCCTTCACTCTGCAACGGGCAAAGGGAAGAGTGTGTATACCCCCAGCCCATCCACCACTCACCCCCTCTCCTGGGGCACCTCTGACTCTCTCTGCAACCCCCAAGCCCAGAACCTTCCCACTCTTGCCCTCCCAGCTAGGGCTTGCTGATAGCTCTCCTTCCCACCGCCAGACCTTTTTCTCCCCAATTTCTATTCTGATTCCAGGCCTATGGTGTCTCCATAACTTTGTTCCCTATTACCAGGAAGAATACCCCCTCCCAGGTCCCAATGCTCCCCAATGCCCCTCAGCACTGGTGGCTGGTTGACGAGGTATCGACACAACTCTCCAATGTACTGGAATACTGTCACTCCATGCTCTCGACAGTCTTCCCAGAACTGGCTGGCAGAAAACTTGGTCTTCAGTACCACAGTGGCCCCTAGTCATGGGAGAAGGTTGGATTAAGAAAGTGTGAATCTTGCTTCATTCTGTCTCCTATTTCCACCCTGAAAGCAGAACCCAATTCACTTCTTTCCTCCCTGGGCACTACTTTCCCACTAACCCAGGGTCCAATGGGGTTCCTGGAAAAGGAGCTCTGGGAAGACATCAACAAAGCCTTTCCTTTGCTTCCACCTCAGTCAAAGCTCCAACCTAGTCTTTCCTACTCCCTCCCTGAACTTTCCTACAAAATCTTGCCCTCCTCTCCTTCCCATCCTGCCCCAGGTTCCTGTCTTCTCCAGTTGGGGCTCCCAATTCCTCCCTGCTTCTTCAGCTAGGAGATGTAGCTGGTGAGCCCTTGGCTATCTGCCTAAGTCCCAGGGGGCATCCCTTCTCTGCCTTCCCCATCAGTTCTCTGAGGTCACAGACTATGGCCCCTCTTTGGGATCAGGCTCTTTCTACCCCACCCTGACCAGCGCTCAGGATGGAGGGGATCTGTAAGGAAAGAAGGGAGGGAAAAAGCAACCCCAGTGAGTAACAGACCAATGCCCAGGCAGCCAACGATGCCCAGCAGAGAGCCTGACATGTGGTAGAGTGGGAGGGTGAGGTAGATCACATCGTTTGGGTGGACATCACACAGCTGGTAGAACCCCTGGCACTGCAGCACTTTCATATGACTGATGCGAGCAGCCTTGGGGAGCCCTGGAGGGGAGAGATCACAAGGGAGTTGTGAGCTCCGGATCCTTCTGGAGCAGCTGCACTTAACAGGCTTCGCGGCCATGAGGAACAAAGCCTCAGGATACCAACAGGGAGGCGGAGGAGGGCTGCTGAGAACCCCACACTTGGAGCTCTTGGGACCCTCTTCTGATGCAACCTGAAGCCTAGGTGAAGCTGACTGACTTGCTCATCACCCAGGTGTTGTCCGAGCAGAAATTGAAATCAGGGCCGGCGCAAGTTCTAAGGTGCAAGTACTTGGGAGAGGGGGAACCACAAACCTCTGCGATGGGGGAGGGGAGGGAGGCACACCACCCAATAGATAGACGCGCTCTCAGGAAGGCGCGTTTGGGGAGCCGGGGAAGGGGCGGCCTGAGCACCCCTGAGTCTGGGAGTCGGACTCGGCAAGGAGCGGTGGGGGCTCACCGGTGGTTCCCGAAGTGAAGATGTACAGGCAGGTGTCCAGAATGCTTTTGGGAGCTGACAAGTACCCGGGTAGTGGCCCTCCCCCCTGGGCGGCGGCCTCGGCGAGAAGATCACTGAAGCCCTCGGGGTGGGGTCCGGGGCCCGCAGCCCATAATTTTAGCTTCAAGTCCTTGAGATCCGGCAGGTCGGGCGCTAGGGACTCCAGGAACTCTGGGGAGATGGAAGGGTACAGAAACTCTTTTACCGCGACCCGGGACGGCAGGTCCCCTGCTCCCATCTCGTTCTTTTTCCCAGATGTGGAAGCTGAGGCCCTGGGGGATGAAGTGACTTGTTTACATTCTCATAGCCCACGGGTGGCCCCGCTAGGTCTCCACACTCTCAAATGCTTTTCAAACCGTTCAGTCCTGGGCCCTCTCGGGCCATCCCAGGTGAGGGTGCAAGGCGGCAAATGCCACTTCTAGCTCCTTTTTAGGAACTCGGGGACAGCCCCGCCCCCTCCCGAATATCAGAGTCCCGTGGCCCCGCCTCCCCCGAACACCTTAGGTACCGCCGCTCTCTTCCCGAACCGCAAAGTCTCCTCCCAGTCCAGCTCAGAACCCCCAGGTAGAGTCGCGCCCGCTCACAACCGCGCTCACCTGGCGCCACAACTAGGGCGCGAGCGCCACAACTCCGGAGACAGTGCAGTAGGGGCCCCCGACGCAGGGCGGTGGGCACAAAGGCAGCCAGCAGCCCGGCTTTGGCGAGTCCGAACCAGAGCCACAAGAACTCTGGGGTGGAAGGGAGGAGCAACGCCACCACCGACCCAGACTCCAGGGGGGGGCAACTTCTCTCCTTCGTGGACAGCTTCATCACCTTGGCTCGGTGCACGCTCAGCTTCGCTTCTTACCGTGTCCCCGGCGCCACTTTCGTACCTTGAGCCTTTCTCAGAGGCCCCCTCATCCAGGTTAGGGTCCTCTTTCCAGCCCCTCATGCGCAAAAAGGCTCGCGCAACTCGGTTACTCTCGAGCTCCGCCTGCGCGTAACTGTAGTGCCTGCCATGGTGAATGAGGAAGGTGCGCCCGGGACACTCCCGGACCAGCTGTGAGAGGCGCCAGGCCAGGCTGCAGCCGCCTTCGGGCCCCCTGGGATCCGCTGCAGCGGCGGCGGCGGCTCTGTCTTGCAGGGCCCGCTTGCATCGCAGGGCGCGCACAGTAAAGGCCAAATCTGCTATGAGCCATCGGAGCCAGGGCCACCGGAGCAGCTTCAGCACGAGTAGCGGCAGCAGCAGCAGCAGAGGTAGCGAGATGAGCGCGGCCATGGTGCCTCTCCCCAGTCCGGAGCCTAGACCGCGTCTTGCTCCAAGCCCTCGCGGAAAAGTTGGGAATGGGCGAGACCTATCTATACCTCTCTTTCCCCAAAGCGCGCCAGCATTGGCACACACCCCTCTTCTCCCACCTCCCTAGCCCGTCCCAGCACCCCAACACTCCCGAGACGAGGAGCTAGGCCAGGGAAGAAGAGGGATGGCGAAGCTCTCTCCGCCCACCTCCCTTTTCTATGCTCCGCCCAGGGCGTGCCCCCTTCTAGGGGTATGGGCAATCCTATCCCCCTCCCCAGCCTAAGTTCTAAACGGTCAACCATCCTCGCCTCATTCCAGGAGACGCCCCGAGTTTTGGGTTCTTTCCCTCTCGAGACTTGGCACCTCAGAAATTAGGGTGCCTCTTCTTGATTCTCCCCGGGGACTGTGCCAGCTACGCCCACATTTTGGTCCATCGCTCCCCCCATCTTGCTCTATTCTCCAAAGCGCCGGGGATCCCCATCTTTCCTCCCTTCCCCTCCCCCCGCCCGCCTCTCTGCGCTCAGGCTCCTACAAATCCAAACCTGTAGCCTGACTCCTCCCAGCTGCCAACATCTGCAGCCCCCAGGCCGGGTGGAGCCTCAGTTCAGTAAGTAGGGGAAAGGTGGTGGTGAGCTGGGAGCCCAGAGCCGGCCAGCCCGCCCGCCCGCCCCCCCGCCCCTCCCTCCCTCCCTCCCTCCCTCCCTCCCGGCAGCGAGAAGAAAATCCTAACTGGGGCAAACCAGTGGGTGGTTTCCATCCCCGCTCTAATTGGGGCAGAGGAAACCCGGGAAGAGCTGAGGAGACAGCTTTCCAAAGAAAAGAACAGTCTTTGGGAGGGGTTTCAGGCTGCCCACATTTTCCGAGGTCTCCAGCACTTTAGTCGACGGTCAGCGTAGAATGAACATAAAGTCGCCCAAAGGCATTTTATTTCTCTTCTTGGCAGTGCCCGGAGGCAACCTCGCTAGGGTCGATGTAAATCAACCCGGGAGTCCATAGATTTGGAAAAGGGAGTAGAGGCCCAGCCCATCTCCAGATCCGACAAGCAGGCCGCTGTACCCGTCTCTGAACTTGGAGGGGTGTCCCAGCCCGGCAATCTTCCCCCATTAGTTGGGAAAAAGGTAAAAACAGGTGGAACGGACTTCGTCTCAGGACGAATTTTAACAAGGGTCGATCAGGACTACGGCATACTAGACATCAATACTACATCATTAGCTTGCTCCAATAGGCTCCCTCCAAAGGAAGCCCCACAATGGCTCCGTTTGCAGAACTTGGAGCTTCTGAGTGCACCCCTCATAGGCCTAGCATCACCCAGGTAATATGCACTTGGCTACTCTTTGGATGAGTAAGTGTGTAATAAAGATCCTGAGGAAATGGGAAGAGGAAAAGAAAGAGGAGCAGAACAGGGCCTGCAAAGAATGAAGTGGATAGGAAGAAACAAGCAAGAGCTTGGACCAGAAACCACCTGGAATAGCTGGGAATCAGCTCCAGGGTGTCCAGGTCACAGAGCTGGAGCATCCCTGATAACTAAGGGCAAGAGGGGACAAGAAACCAGCCCTCTGGCAGGGACCAGAGGCAGGGGGGCTCATTGGCTTTTGTACAAAACAGGTTCCCATTGGTTTTATTGTCATTTAAAAACACCTTTAAAAACACTAATGTCTCTGGCCGAAAGAGGGGGGGAGAAGGGATAAGAGGAACCAGTGTGGAAAGGGGACCATTTTTCCCCAGTCCTTCCAGAGGCTCCTTGGCTAGGCCCAGGTGGGCAATGTACACAAAGAAGCCTCAAGTTCTTTGGGCATTCCCCCTGGTGGCAGCCTGCCTCACACGCCGGTGCAGAGAAACACTTTCCCAGGGACTGCTAGCTTACCCCAGCCCTGAAGCCCCTCTCTCAGGCCCCTTCCTTGGGGCTCCCAAGGACCTAAGGTAAGGAGGACCTGAGAGCACAAGCACCCCCAGGGCTCATCCCCAGCTGACAAAAGCAAGGGAGTCTTTAGGGGCCAGGGCCCAGCCTTTGGTGCTCCAGGGCAGCCACATTCACAGAGGAAATGCTCATTTCATTCAGACACAAGAGTAGGAAAATCTGCCTGTCTCTAGCACAACATGCTTGAAAAGGGGAACACTCAAAACTCTCCATTTTGATCTTCTGTCTTTAAGGCAGTCATTTTTTTCTGCTAAAACAGCTTTGCAGGAAGCTGGGGACTCTCATAATATATCACTGATTTGAGTGGATCATGGCCTCAGCAGGGACCCAGGTGTCCACTTGGGAGGACTAGATGCCCAGCCTGGAGGCCCTGGGGGGAGGCAGGATAGGGCAAGGGGACGCTACTGTCCTGAGGGGAGGGCAGGCTCGGCAGGGAAGTGAGGGGCAGCAGCTGTTTGGGCTGAACTAGATGAAAAAGCTTTCCCCCCCTTTCCCCCAACATGAAAATTGGGGAGAGGGCAGCTAAAACCTGACCCCACAAGCTCCTATTAACCTTTGACTCTCCAGTAGGGGAAAAGGGGGAGGGCAGCCCTAAGAAGTCCTGGGGGACAGGGATGGAAGGGTTGGTAGGCCTCAGTCACTGTCCGAGCCCACTGCGGATGATCCCTTCCTTTTCCTCTTGGTAGGCTTGGGTTTTGTGTCCTCTTCCTCCTGGAAAACAACGCAAAGCCGCGAGGAACGGCGACTGGCTGTGAGGTGGTGCTGGCAGCCCTGTGCCCCATCCTTGCTTGCCCGCCCCCACCCCGGGCATCTCACCGAGGCGCTGCTGGAGCCCGACTCCTCCTCCGCGTTGGGGGGCTGTGTGGCGTTCTTTCGGCTGCGGGGGCTGGACAGGGCGGCCTTTCTCCGGCTCTTGGGAGGCTTGGTGGAAGAATCCTCATATTCCTCAGCCAAAGAGAAGAGGTCGCTGAACCTGGGAGGGGGATGCGGGGCTCAGGCTGGAGGAGTCTGGGAGGGTGCCGGCACCCCTGCTCTCACTCACCGCCCTTCTTCCCCGGCCCCTTCCCAGCTCTGCCCTCCTGCTGGCGTCGCCCTCACCCAAACCTCTCTCCCACCAGAGTGAGGAGCCTTACTTCATCTTGTGGGCCTCATCACAGCTCGCCTGGACATGCTGGAGAGCCTGCAGGATCGGAGTCTGGCTGAAAACTGCAGGGGCAGACAGCAGGGAGAGGAAGGACCCCTCAGTCAGAGGAGACCCTAGCCCTGAGTGTCCCGCCCTCCCCTCTCCCAGATAAGGCAAAGGCCCGACACCCCCCTGAAGAGGGGAGGGGAAGGAGGAAAGGGGGGAAGAGAGGGAAAAGGAGAGGGGCCCGGGGAGGCGTACAGTTCTGCTTGGTGTTGGTCAGATTGAGGCGGAGGTTGTCCAGATGCTCCAGGATCTGCTCCAGAGTCAGCTGGGCTAGCTTGCTGCTGGAGCTTCTCAAGCTAGGAGGTCGAGCAGCAACGAGACCCGAAGTTAGCCCCTCATAGCAACAGACCGGGAGCCGGGGCCACTACCCTCGTGGGAAAACCTCTGCCCAATGAAGGGGCTTTTTGATCAGGGAAAGGCCGTGCGGATTGGAGCCTCGGGCCCAGCAGGACAGGGGGCGCTCGTGGGGGGAGGGGAGGTGCTGGGCAGCTAGACTCCCCAAAGGAGAGGCTCTGGGTGCCGTGTGACTTCAGACCACTAGAGGTCCCCCACCACCCAGGCTAGGGGTGGTGCTAAAGCAGGCGCCCTCTAAGGCTTCCTAAGTGAGCGGGCAGCCGGGAGAAGCCTCCAAGGTCCTGGCGTGGAGGCCACCTGTGTTGGGCACCGAGCCCGACTGGGCCAGAACCCCGGAAGGTCAGGGGGAGCCATGTCTGGGTGGGGGGCTTCTGAGAAGAGGGGAGCCCACCTCTGCCGCTTTCGGGGGAGGCTGTTGTTCTTGATCAGCAGGGACTTGATATGCTCGGCAAGCAGCTCATCATGCTTGATGCACCAGTGCCTGAGGATGCTGGTGGTGAACTGGTCATCCGGATGGCAAGGCCGACTCAGGACCATCTTCACCATCTCCTCACTGGGTCTGAGGGAAGCAGCAGGAGCCAGGAAAGGAGGGGGGTGTCAGAAGACAATCTCAGGAAGCACCAGCTCATCCCCAGACTTCTGCTCTCCCTCCCCGTTTCCCCCTCAAGCCTCATAATGATCCATCAGAATAAACCCTGGACCGGCCTCTCAGGAGCTGGCGCTCATCCTGGCTCTTAGCCCAAGACCCTGGCCAAGTGGCTCAGTAAGACAGAGGCAGCCACGGGGAGAATGCAGGGGATCTGCCAGGCAGAGGAGACCTCAGACGTCCCTGAATCCAAGCCGTGAGAGTCGGAAGCTGAGGATAAGGGAAGGCCGGACCATGCTCTCTCCTAGCTCTAACAGGTGAAGCGCCCTTTCCCATATCTGCCCCCCCCCAACTCTTCCTTGGGATCCCCTTTGGGAAGGATGTCTGGTGCTTAGTCCTAGGGAGGGCATAATCCAGCCTTCCCAAAATGAGCATCTGGGAATCCCGAGTGTGGCAGAGACAGAACCCCAGAAAGCCTGGCTACACTATGGAAGGGGAACAGGGGAAGGTACAGAGTAGCACCCCAACTCTTCACCTGAAGCCATTTCCTTCAGAACTCTCCATGTAGAGGAAAGAGAGAGTGGAAGGAAAGAAATGCTGATCACAGCTGCTGCCTCCATGATGGGAGGGGGGGCATTCTGAGCAGACCCCTACCCCCCTACCTGCCCAGAGAAGATGCTGGGCAAGGGGAGTTGTACAGGTATATGGGAGGAAAAGAGGGAGCACAGGAGGCAGGGAAGTGGAATGACATTTCATTCTGACCCTTCTTCCCCTTGGATTAGCCATATGACAAGGAGACAGAAAGGGGGGAAGCTACCAATGATTAGAACTGCTGTGGTAGCAGGAAACAGGGATGTCCGGTCTCCACCTCCCAGGGCAGCCTCTAGTGGGCAGGGGATGAGAGAGGAGAGGAAACCGAAGTCCCAGGGGAGCTTGCCTGTTTATAAGCCATTTGGGGGGAGGGGGAGAAAAAAATCCTTCCCAACAGATGGAGGAAATAAACATGTCAAAAGAACTGAATAGGCACTCTTCCCCCCTTCATCACTATTCCTCAAGATATATTCCCAAGATATAGATGAAAAGAATTCTCAATCCCTTTTTCCTTGGACAGGTATCCCAGAGATATAAAGAATGAAGTTTGGAGGGTGGGAAATCTCACTTCTCTCTCCGGAGCTGAAGCAACAGACAAGATAGGGCCTCGGGGTGTTCTGCAGAAGAAAATTTAGATATTGATAAAAGTACTGGGAAGAGAGGACAGAGAAAGAATGAATAACCAGAAGGGATCCATCCATCTCAAAATAAATGTGTATAACAATCATGACTAGGAAAAAATAAGGGAGTTCTTGGAAAAGGGGAAAAAAAAACCTATTCTACCCCATTCCTTTTTCAATTAAATCAGTTTGGACTTTTGGCCTGTATTTTGACAACTACTTCACTAGGCCCCACCTCCATCACACTCTAGCCAGCCCCATTCCTCATGAAAAGTGAGTCACCTGAAAAGTAAAGGGGCATTTGGAAACGACTGTAGGTGATAGGGGCACTTAAAGGAAGGAAAGCCCCATCCAAGCCCCCTGAAATGTCACCCAGTGTTCTAAGCCCAGGATGTGTCTGAATTGTTCTATTCCCACTCTTTTCTCAAGCTCTAGTCTCTGTACTCACCCTTATATTTGAGGTGCTGCAGAATGGGGATGATGGTCTCCAAGGGGATGTTATGAGCCAAGAAGAGCTGCCAGGCACAATACTGCTCAAAAGTTTCCCAGTCTAGGCTCTGGACTGCAGCAAAGTAGAAAATTGTGGGGGGGGGGGGGGAGAGGGGGGAAGAAAGGGCAGGGCAGGGAAGGGGTGGGGGGAGACAGTTGCTCTATGGTTTTATTCTACTAATTGGAGAGACAAAGCTTATAGTCATGCTAAATGTTAAAATGCCTGCTTGCATTCCCTAGAACTCTTACTTCCCAAATTCTTCCTATTTTATGGAGTAGAAACAGACCCAGTGACAAGACAAAGGCAAGAGTTAGTGCCTTATCCAGCTTCTCTCCTCCTCCTTCCCAGTGTCAAAAGACCCATGGGAATTGCCATCTTGCCCAACCCCAATTCTCTGCTTCCAGAAACACTCAGGTGTGGTCACTTACTCAGGATGTTGAGAACAGAGTCCTTTCGAAACATGACCAGGTTCCCCATCATTACATGGCAGACCAATTCCTGCAGCTGAGTAGGAAGGAGTGGTGGTGATGGTAGAGATAAGAGGTCTCATTAGGGGGGAATGGCAGAAGGGAAGCCAGGAGCCCAAAGAGAAGTATGAAGAAATATACGACAAGACAATCCAAAATATGGTAGAAGACTGTACGGAAAGCTGATTTGGGAAAAGGCAGGGATGGGAAGAAAGGAACTGTTCCCGAGGCCTCCTGTCGCTATCTTTGAGTTCTGCTGTCCTAACAGGTAATTGTTGGGAAGAAATGGATGGATGACATCATTTTACCACATGTACGTGGCTGAGAGAAGGAAGAAGGGTCATTCTCTAACATGTAGTCCCCCTGGTTTTGGCCTATGCCTAGCATGCTGTGTGTACTAAAGATGTTGAAAACAGACTGCTTGGGACACATGACCCACAAACAGCTCTAAGTCACCCTTAGGAAACCCAATTCTCGGAACCAAGTATGGATAACCAGTGTAGACGAGTGGGGTGGTTCAGTATTGTGAGGACATGGTGTCAGGGACAAAAGGAAGAATGCCCCATGAGGGGCCAGCTAATCCATGGACTATTAGGACAAGCCTGGGACAGAATCCGAAGATCCTGCCCACCACCATTATGCCTCTTTGTGATCTTAGAGTACAGAAAGTGATAAAAAGGACAAGAACCAACTTTCTCCAACCCAACCCCAATTGAGAGACAGACAAAACCTCCCCCAAATATTCCAAAACCCTTCAGTCAGAAAGAAGGGATGCAGGTGTCAGATGAAGCTGAAAAGGGAGGGAGGGCTGCTGAGACTCCCTTGGCCCCGCCTATCACCTCCTATTGGCTTTGTTCTTGGTATCCTCTCTACAGAAAGGCCCCAGAACATCAGATAGCACTCCCAAAGGGGAGGGGGCAAGCTGGTCTAGTACAGGGGAGTATGTCTGTCTGAATGTGTTCTGAAAGCTGGAGAGAAGAGAAGCCTAGCATTTGACCCCAAGAAAGTCAGGAGACCCATACTTACTTGGGCTGAATCAATCACAGCCACAATCATGTTGAGGAGCTCCCCGCTCCTCAAGGTTTCATCTGGGAACTGGGAAAAAGAAAAGAAGAGTCAGTCAGAGGCCCAGAGAGTTCCCTCTTCCCTTCTTCATTCTGGTACAAATACTCCCAATGATAGGAATCTCCTCCTGTGAGGATGGAGAGGCCAGGTGAGTGACACCCGAAGCTAGGGGAGAGGGCAGGAGAAAGAATACCATGGTGGGGTTTTCTGGCTAGTCCAGGGCATCTCTCTTCTAGAAAGAACCAAAGAGGGGCAGGGCAGAGGGGCAGCAGGTTGGAGCAAGGTGGGCAAGGATTCCTCTGCAGTGCTAAGTCTTCTAGAGGGAATCTGGAAGGATCCCTTTTGCTCTCAGCTGTGTCCATTATTCCCCTTGTTGTGCCCACACCCTATGCCCTTTTTCCTATTCCAGGGAACTCACCAAGAACCTATGCTCTCTCTCAAGACTTTGTATGAGCCCAGAGGCTTCCTAGTCTACTGGGGTCACTGAGCCGATGGAAGCATGCTGGAAAACGCTCCATGCAAAGCTCCTAACTCAGGGACTGGTAGCTGTCCATCATGGGGCTAGAAGGAGGGCAGGGACAGGGCCCAGACACCCACAGTGCACCCGAGCACTCCTGTTACAGCAGCCTAAGACACTGATAGCTTGCTTTCTCCTGCTTCCTGGCAGGGAAGGCAGCAATGGTGCACAAAGTCCCGACAGCACAGATGCCCTAATGGAGGCTGAGGATGGGCACCTTTGTAGCCCAGATCTTAAGGGATGGATGGAAGGACGATGGGTCTGCGTGTGGCCCACCAGGAGAGGAAAGGGACAAGAAACCAGAGGAAAGCCAAAGGGCCTAAGCCTGGAGGTTCTGGGCCACGGGAGTGGGCAGGTGGTACCTCTGTGTAGATGGAAGGAGTGAGGTGACACAGCAGCCTAACATCATCTTCCTGACAGGCCTTCATGTCCATCATCAGACAGGTGTGAAGGTCACCCAACTGTGTGGCCTGGGCAAATGACTCATAGAGGTTCATCTTCCCTGCGGCCGCTTTGCTGTAAAACCCAGGAGGATTAAGCCATGTGACCCTGGCCAAAGTCCCACCCCGGAGCCATTCCAGATCCAGAAAACTCATTCCACAATGGCCCCACCTCCACTCCTCTCGGAAATGATGCGCCTTTATCTCTGTCTGATGCCTAGGGAGGGCCTCCCCTTCTCAGCGGCCAAGGGCAGGAAGGGAGTCCCTGCCCCCTGCACCTTCCCGTGGTTGGTGCCCGAGCCAGGACCACAATCAGCACACTGGCCACTGGCCGGGGTCAAGGACAGGGGAAAGCTCTTTGGTCTTCTCTCTCCCTTTCCCCCCCATTCTAGGGTCAGACAGAAGGAAAGCAGAACAGGGAGCTGCATTGCGAAGGTGGATGAAGCCCCTTCCTGGTATTCCTTCACCTCCCCTCAGCCTCACCTGGCCCGCAGGTAGTAGAGCAGGTGGTAGCCAATCTTGGGCTGTTTCTGGTAGAGCTCAGACAGGAGATCCAGGAGCAGAGAGAAGCTGCTGTTATCCTCCTGCATCTGGCACAAGTTCCTGATGGGAAGGCGTAAGTGGGTCTGTGGTGAAGAACCCTTAATCGAAGATCCCCTGAAATCTCTTCTGTCCCATTCCTTGTTCCCTCCCCACGAGGACCGAATTGCTCCAGTGCTAAGGCAAGAGCCCACCTGGCCTAGAAGTGTTAAGAGTGGGGTGAGAGAACCAGGGTGACAGCAGACAGAGCAGGCTCCTCCAAGAACTGGAAACTTACCTAAATATTAGGTATAGGGGCTTCCCCACTGATTCTTCCAGAGATCTAGAAAGGTGGGAATAAGGGTCAGAGAATGTGTGGGGAGTAAAGGAGATTAGAATTTGTCCCTCCCTGAACCAGCAATGGCAGATTGCGGGGAAATTTTTAACATTTCTTCCCTTTCTTTTCCTCCTAGAATCGCACTCCTCAGGATGCACAGTTTCCTGGAGGAGGGAGGGAAGAGGAGGGGAAAGCACCCCCCATCAAGACATACTCTTGAAAGAGACTTCTGCAGCCCTTCAAATTGAAGATCCTCTCAGGGTGATGGTCAAAGGTGAAATGAAGTTGGGTTCAAGGAACTACTTTTCTAGGCTAGGAAGGCTTCACCCAACAAAAATCAGGGACCAGGAATAATGGGACAAGATTGTGGTGCTTCTTTGTAAGCATTGTGCTGAGCATAAAGTAGGCACTCAGGATTAATAATTATAAATACACAGTAAGTGATATTATTAATGTGAATATTGATTAATAAATCAAATACAAATCCAACACCTTTCTGGTAAGAGGTCTCCCCGGGGGAGCAAGGCTGCTTGTGGGCTGGCTGACTTACTCTTCAGTGACCTCCTCAGGCAACACCTCTCCTCGGAAGTGGGCTTTGAAGAGCTCTTGGAGGCAGGAGGCCAGCACGGACAGCTGCTCCGAATCAAAGTCTTCCTGAGGAGGAAACAAGGCAAGAAGGGGTCACTACAGACACAAGGACAAGCAACCTCTGCCCTCCTGCAGGAGGAGGCCAAAGGCCAAGGTTGGTTCCAGAGGATGGGCTCCAGGAGGCCCGCTTGGCCAAGGGGGCTGCACTCATCCTGGGAATGGCCCCAAATACTTACTTCCAGGACTTGGTCCACAATTTCCTGCATGACTTCACATTGAGCCTCTGTGTCACTATAGTAAAGAAATAAGAGGGGCGCAGCTAGTTGGTGCAGTGGATAGAGCACCAGCCCTGAAGTCAGGAGGACCTGAGTTCAAATCTGATCTCAGACACTTAACACTTCCTAGCTGTGTGACCCTGGGAAAGTCACTGAACCCCAATTGCCTCAGCAAAAAAACAAAAAAAAAAAGAGAGAGAAAAGAAATAAGAGGAACTCTGGGGCTTTGAGAGAGAAAGGAAAGGGCCACATAGAGAAATGCATACAGACGCACAAGCTTTCTGTGTAGAAGCTGGGGAACAGAGGACCAGGGGTGAGGGAGATCCAGGTCCCACAGTCAGCATCAATCCAGCGTCAATCATAAAGGATTCCTTCTCTGAAGTCCCCAATACTGTCTGTCACCAGACTGCAGATGATACTGCCAACAGGGTTTTTCCACCACACTATACACACCTTGGGGCTGAAAGCCCACCCTCTGAGCCTCCTGGGCAGGCCCTGAGAGCCACTTACCTCCCCTTCTGCAGGAGGAGTACTTTGTCCTTCAGAGACTCATCCAACTGATCCAGGTAAGGGGTGATGTCAATTGGCTCCTCCACTACTGTCTCTTTGATGGGGTGGAATCGAAATTCCCTTTTCTTGCCTGGTGGGGGGAAAAAGTCGGGTTCTATCCTTTGAGAACCCAAGCAGAAAGCACAAAGGAGACAACCACCCTCTAACTTCTATCCCAACCATTACTTCCTTCACTTTAAACCTTGAAATTTCTTTATGATTTTGAGTGTTTGTAAATGATCTCCTTCCTTTCACCCCTCTTCAGACCATTTCCCATATACAGCTGCCAAAACAAGTCTGAGTCACTTTCCTGCTCAAGAACCACCAGGGACTCCCTCTAATCTCTAGTTTGGCTTTTAACTTCTAGCCCACTCTTTTGGTCTCACTGCACATCCCTCACTATACATGTCACACTCCAGCCAAACTGCCTTCTTGTTGCTCCTCCCAAACTACTTTTCATCTAGGTGACTGCCCTGGAAGGTAGTCCATCCTTCCACCTGGTAGAATCCCTAGGTTCCTTTAAAGCTCCCATCAACCCCCTTCAAGAAGCCAGTCCTAATGTGCCATCTCCCCTCCTGTGTTCGTATTTTTGTACTTCATTTTCAATGGACATCTTATTTCCCTCCAACCGAATGTAAATCATTTGAGGTCAGGCTATTATTCTTTTTGTCTCTGTATCTTCAGCACACAGTCCATAGGAGGTGCTGAAAATATAACAACACTTACGAAGGGTTTTGAACTCTAAGCTTCCTGACTGGGAATATCTCCTCTTTCTGCTGTGTCTCTCCACAGGGCCCAGCACTCTGCTTGGCACAATGGGCTCTTAGGCAATAATATCAACTAACCCTCTGAGCACTGAGAAGTTGAATGAAGAAGAGAAAACATTGCTAACCCCACCTTTGCTGTTGAGGTCCTCCTCATCATCACTGAAGGCCGCTTCAGCATTATCATAGCAATTATCATCCTTGTCTGACATGTGATTATCCATCTCCATGGAAATTGGCTCTTCAATTTTAACTTGGAGGAGGAAAACAAAAAAAAGTATGCCAGAGTCTTTAAAGCTCTCTGCGGATTTTACTGGGCTCTCTCCCTCCAAAACTCATCGGGGTCAAAAGAAGATATGGCTCATCCTGATCAAAGGATGCAATTCTCCTTGAGAGAATACTTTAATATTTTATTGATCTCATTAGGGCCCATAAGCAAACAACACAAATTAAGGTGGGTGACAAGATTTTTGCCAGGAAAAAGGCAAGCATGGAACATGCTCCTTAGGTGTCCAGCTCAGGTTTTCCAAGGTGATCATTAAAAATAAAAAGGCAAGGGAAAAAAAAAATACACACACACACACACACACACAAGGAGGCAGGAAGCATAAAACAGATGAGAAACAATATGGATACACTTCCCTGGAAAAGGCCTTCACCCCAAAAGACTAGGGACAGGGAGAACATAGCCTCTAGTCTGAGATAAGGCTCTGCAGTTGTCTCCCTGTGAGGTGGCCATTCTCCTGATGCCCATGAGGGTCAGGGAGGAAGGGAAAACAAGCAAAACCGAGTAGACATTGATACACTTTGATCCTTAATGAGGAAAAATGTGCACACACAGTAGACAGAAGCTCAACAAGGAAAAGGCAAGGGGATACAAACAAAAGTGAAAAAGGAAATGTAAAAAAAATACAAGATAGAAAAGGGGGAAGGAAAGAAAGGTGGATGGAAAAAACGTAATAAAGGTACAGTCAAAGAACCCAAACCAAACAGAAAGCAGAATATCTCTAGAAGAGAAATCCTGATAATCTCTTTTCTCTATTTTTGGGGGTTGGCCATACCTTCTACAGGTGGGGAGGGTGAGCTGCAAAACTCAGGAAACTTCTCTCTCAACATAGCACGAAGCTCCTTATCCAGCTTAGGGTTATCAAACAGGGGGGCCAAGTGCCTGATGGGACCGAAATGAAGACTAACAGATTAAGATGGCTCTATTCACCCCCCAAAACCCAAACCAAAAACATCAACATAAAACAAGGTCTTCCTAGGACTTGGCAGCAATGACTACAACCCAGGGGATCTAGGTATTGGGACACCCTGATAAGCAGAGGGGGGAGCAGGTGATGGGCCCAGCAGTTGAGGGAAGGAAAGCTTCCATTGTCCATGCTGCCACAGGGCAAACGGGAGCTCCTAGGCGTTCCTTTTCAGGGCTCTGGCAGCAGAGGCATGTCCTCAGACTATGATCCCATCCCAGCTCCCAATGCTGTCACCAAGTCTCTTACGCCAGGACCCGCTTCTCCACAATGTGATTGAGAGAAGAGAAGACACCCTGTCGAACGTGGCCTTCCAGTGGGGGATAGAAGTTGGGGATGATCTAGGTGGAAAGAATAGTGGAAAGAACGTAAACACAGAACCGTCAAGAATGCTCTTCCAATTCTGCCCTGTGCCCCTAAGAGAGCAGGATGGAGGAGCCAATCAGGGCTCTTTTCTTTCTTGGGAGCAGTTCCTGCTGATCCAGAGTTTACAAGTTTTGACTTCCAGGATCATTGGGGAATATGACTGTGGGAAGCAGAGGAAGCTCCTGGTCAAGCTGCCAGTTAGTTACTAAGCATCCAGAATGGGGAAGCTCCCATTTAGAAGCAATTTGGGACAGCCCTGCTGTAGGAGCTCCATCCCCAGCCCCTTTATCCAAGTGGGCAGCTGGGAACATTAGGACATTGGTTTGAGGAGTTCATGTTTAGGGAGAGGGCTCACTCATCCTGGGAAGAAAACCCCAGAGCCCCTCCTTGTCCGAGAGCTAAGGGAGCCCCAGGAGAGAAAGCATCAGAAAGGTGAGACCCACCGAATGGGGAAGGGTGGAGAACCACCTCCTTACCCGGCACATGAAGTCCAGGAGTGTGGCAGTGATGGCTGGGTGGGGCTTCATGGAGTGATGCATGACCAGAATGGCTGGTTCTGGAAAGTCAGGGGATAAAAAAGGTCCCCAAGTCAGGGCCTGTTTCTCTCTTCCCGAGAAGAGACAGCAATATGTTTCTCAAAGTAACGTCCACCATCTGAGGGACTGAAGTCTGACAGAGGCAGGTCCCAAGTTCCCCAGTTCTTCCCCATCTTCCTAGCATATGGGTTGAAATGGGGTGGGATGGGAGCAAGAAAGTGGTTTTTGTCTCATTGTTTTTCCTCTTTACTCTCTCTACCTAAGGCTTGGGTTCGAGGAAGGAAGATTATGACAATTCAGCTGGATTAAAAGCATTCACAATGGGCCAAGGTAGAGCTGGTAAGGGACAAGGGTCTGGGAATTGTTCTTAGATAAGCTGTTTGTTCTCCTTCCCACCCCCACCCTCCCAGTGCATGCTGAGATAAACCGGCACATACCTATGTTCATGATGCTGTCCTTGTCTGGACTAAAGAAGAGCCAGTCGTAAAACAGAGCCAGTTTGGCATTGGAGGCAGCGACGTTGGACTGGAGGAGACAATGGAGGGAAGCCTGACTCCCTCTTCTCCCCACCTCCAGTAAGTAACAGGACATCTAAGATTAGGGCCCAGGGCATGAGGAAACCAACTGGAACCCCTGCATGTGTATGTGGACAAGGATACACTGGGCATATGTGTACTAATACATGGGCAGCTGCAAACCTGCTGTCCTTGAGATTTTGGTGCCTTAGGGAGCGGAGGCCCATATAACAACGGTCAGCAGCAAGCTTGCCCTACCCACTGGTCCTTCAGCAGCGCCCTGGCAGTGAAAGGAGGAGCCGCTGGACCTCAGAGCCTCTTTGGGCCATGTGCATACTCTGTGCATCCTTCAATGGATTCTCCCCTTTACCTTCTACATCTCCAAGTCCCCTAACCCCAAGCAGGGTTGTGCTGAGGGGAGACTTGAGCAAGGAGACTGACTGACCACTTTCAAGAAGGACATGTGGAAGTCTTGCCAAAAAGGGACAGTGTGGTCAGGAGAATAGCAACAAGATCACATCGAGAGCCTCAGGGAAAAGCTGGGAAGGTGATGACCTCATCAGGGACATCTTGTGCTTGGGAAGAAGGAAGAAGATAGGAGGAGGACAGGGGCTAAGGATCTAAGAGGCCTGGAGAGAAGAGTCTGGAGAAGGTGACTCCTGTACCAGAAACAGGAGGATGCCTTAAAGAACCAGGGATGTAGGGGAATCAGGGAACTCAACCTGACCAAATCAAAACCCTTAGGAGGAACAATGGGGGATGATGGCAGAAGGATGAAATAAGGCAAGTGTTCAGAGTGACAGGGGTAAAGAAGGGAACCTTAGTCTGTAAGAGACTAAGGGATTAGAGACAGAGGAAGGCCCAACAGAATGATAGAAACAAGCTAAGAAATGATGTGGGATAGGGTGAAAAGGAACAAATAACAAAGAGGAAGAGTTTGGAGTGAGTGAAGAGAAGGTTAAACCTAGGAGGCAGGTGAGAGGACAGCAGAAGGGTCAAAGGACCAAGACTGACACCTGAAGCTTAAAAAGACATGGGATACATGTCAGGGCACAAAGATGAAGGAGCCTGGGGCACTCTCCTTTACCACCCTGGGTTATCCCACATCAACCCCAACTCCACCAAGTTCCTTACCGTGCATGTGGTCAGGAGCCAGCCAATGATAGCCCAACGAGGCAAGATATCTGAGCTCAGCACCTCATTGGATGGGTGGACCACTCCACAGATGTAGCGAATGAGATCACAGCGCAGAGACTGGCTGTCTGGGGTGGACAGATACTGCCGCTGGAACCAATCCTGATACCGCTTTTGTTGGCCAAACCGTACCTAAAGAGGGAGAGGAGGAAACTGAGACACGCAGTGCAGGGCAGCAGCCATGGGGGCACATGGACATTCCAAGCCAGGAGGTGCTCGAGTCCTGCTCCACAGCTTCAGATAGTTTTCTCAACTTTTAAAATTCATCAAATTACTGTTCTCTAATCCTTCCACCTTTTAATGAGATACACCTTGAAGGCTTCTCTAGTTTCACTCCAAATGCCAATGATATATTTACCCTTCTTTGTCTTTGACCTGACACCATATTTATTACTTCTTATGATTCAGGAGCCATGATGAAGTACTATTTGGGCAGCACAAAGTGGAACAAAAATTATGGGTTTGAGTTATTGTTTGTCATGGTGGTGGGACTGAAAATACCACATAATTATCAACTGAGGTAACGGGTTGTTTAGCCTGAAAGAGAACACTTGGGAGGGAGGCAGGTAGACAGGAGAGGATATTTCAAGTAGCTAAAGATCTGCCATAGGAAAAGAGAGCAGCTTAGTTTTACAAGTCCCAAGGGAAAACTAGGGGCTTTATTTAATAAGGATGAGTACAGAAAGGCAGTCTTGGGAGAGAGACAGCTTCAACACAGATCCTGTTCAGGCAAGAGCTGGCCTGAGTGGGTTCTGAAACACCTTCCAACTCAGATTTTGTGGGTGATCTTGGAAAGTCATAGAACTTCTTTGGGCCCCAGTTCCCTCATCTGTAAAATGAGGACAAGAGCATCTGCACTATCTACTTAGCAGGATGATATAAAACCTTGCAATTATAAAATGCTTTAGGAGTGCAGAAGCTTATTGCATTGCCCCAGAGGCATCCCTTCAACACTTGGCTATCTTGTTCCTCTGCTTCTCCTTCACAAAGGTCACTTTCTTTGATTTGCCTGTGTCAACACTGAACACACTAAGGGATCTTGGGAGAGGAGTGTGTGTGCAACTGTAGCCAAGATTTCTTCTTACCCTGTGTTGAGTAGAGCATCGTATGGCACAGGAGTACAGTGCTGTATGGATGATGATGCAGACTGTTCAAATATCTGCAGGGTCCTCAAAATGATGGGTAAATTCATCATCATCCTGGCCCAACAACTTATACCCTAAATGTCCCTAAAAACCTCACGGGTCTCTCTTCTTGCCTCTAATTTACAGGGGAAAAGGGTCCCCCAAAAGAAAACAGAATGGAAGAAGAGAAGGAAAACTTGGGTTCTTGGATAGCTTCGATCCCTGAGATTGGCTACATCTCTGTGGAATTAATTCCTCTTGAGAATTCACATTCAT
>JAJPUD010009805.1:48180-70149 GCA_023553655.1 Myrmecobius fasciatus | reverse complement strand
TAGGAATTACCCACACATATGTTTTGCAAATAAAAAGTATTAATTTACAAAAAGGGAATATTGCATAGTCTGGATACCAGGTAGTGAAAAAAGTATATTATTGATTTTATAAGCATAGAACATGTAACATATCATAAATGAAGATAGAGAAAACATTAGATTTGGCACCTGAAGCATGAGATTACAGCTGAGGATAAAACCAAGATTATGAACCCTGACAATAAGATTGGTTATATACTAAAGAGAAAGCAGGATGCTTAGAAGATCAGTGGGCTTAGAAATAAAGTTGAGTTCTCTTTTAAAAATATTGGACTTGAAAACAATTCACAACTTTAGTAAAGTTGCAGGATTCAAAATAAATCCACATAAATCATCAGCAGTTTTATATATTACCAACAAAATTCAGCAGCAAGAGATACAAAAAGAAATTCCATTCCAAATAACAGATGATAGCATAAAATATTTGGGAATCTATCTGCCAAGGAAAAGTCAGAAACTATATGAACTAAACTACAAAACACTTTCCACACAAATAAGATCAGACCTAATCAATTGGAAAAACATTAAGTGCTCATGGGTAGGTATTAACATGTAGTGAACTTCCTGCCATTTAGGGGAGGGGAGGGGCATGGGAATAAAATTTGTAATGGAAAGCTTTGTAAAGATCAATGCTGAGGAACTACCCAGACTTACAAATAAAAAGCTTTAATAAAAAAAAAATAAAAATAAAAATTTTAGACTTGAGATTTCTATAGAACATCCAGTAAAATAAAGAACAACACTGAGAGAAAACTCAGGAGACACTACTAGAGCCAAATATATAGATCTAGGAGCCATCTGCAAAGAAATAATTAAATGCATAGAAACTGGTTTTTATAAAGAAATATTCTAGAAAAAAAAAGAAAAATCGTCTAAAATGGAATTTTGTAGTATATCTAAAATTAAGGGCCACTATACAGATAATTATTACCTTTCTCCTGGCAGAATGCAACAAATCCTATTCTATCTGTAATTGTTAACTCTGATGTTCTATACTTATTTTTCTTCCAGCTCAAACCCAGAGGAAACTGTCAATTTCTAATCATTTTGATTTTTGAGTCTCGAAACTTTTTCTTGCCAACTTATTCACCTACAAACCAATCCAGTACTCTTCTCAACCATCAAAGATTCCTCTATATCAGAAGTCCTTAACATTTTGTAATTTTTTGTTTTTGCTTTTGGAGTGTATGTGTATGTGTGTGTGTTACAATCCTTTAGTCATCTGCAGAAGTCTACAATCTCCTCTGAATGATGTTTTTTTAATATAAAATAAAACATAGGAATTATAAAGAAAACCAATTATATTGAAAGTTATCCTTTTAAAAAATCCATAAACTCCAGGAACCCCTATTCTATATTATCACCTAATATCAATTTTTCTAATAACATTTTCTCCCATCTAAGATATTAATTCACTTTTTCCATATACCCTCCTTCTGATTTTTCTTTTATAAATTTTTCTGCTTAGATTATTTGTCATAATGATGCTTTCTTGCCTTATTAATTTTTCTAAGGAGTTTTTTTTTCCAGGCATGATCGAATTCTTACTATTCTATCTGTAATTTGCATCCCTAATTTTATACCACCCCAAAGGTAGGGAGAAATTATAAATTATCTTACTATCTTAGTTTTTGAGTAGTACCAATATATGCAGCCTTCACTACATCCAATCCTCTTTTCACCTATCCAAGGTTCCTCTACATAAGGATTCTGTCTATATTGAAAGGAAAACTCTGAGAAAACTTATCAAATATGGCTTACCTTTACCCTTTCACCCCTTCAGCTGATTTCTTATTTGCTCCTATATCATACAAAATAATTAGAAGCAGTGAGAGTGCCTTCAATATTTGGTAGAATTCATTTAAAATCATTTTGGGTCAGAATTTTTTTCACCTTTACTACATTGAAACATACAAATATAAAATTATCAACTTTATATCTTGGCTTCTGAATTTTAGCTTTTGTTTTAGGACTGATGCCCCCTTCTCTCACCCTTCTTCCCCTCTAAGTTTCTCTCTCTCTTTCTCTCTCTGTCTCTCTCTGTTTCTCTCTCTCTCTCTCTCTCTCTCTCTCTCTTTCTGTCTCTCTCTCTCTCTCTGTCTGTCTGTCTCTGTCTCTCCTCAACAAATTGGGTAACTGAACAAATTGCTTTCTTTTTCTGAGACATAGTTTCTTTTTCTTTCAAATGAGTGAATTGGTCCCAATCTCTGAATTATCCTCAATTTAACTACTATGTTCATAATTTCTAAGCTCTAACAATTACTCTCTGATCTTGGAGAAGTCATTTCACAAGCTGGTGATGTTGGAAAAGTCAATTAACCTCCCTGGGTCTCATTTTCCTTACATAAAAAAAAAAAAAAGGATTTAGACCAGATGTTCTCAGATGTTCATTACAGTTCATAGTAATGCTCATGGTCTCCTTAGTGTAGTTACTGGTAAAAGAACAAGAAGTTTGTGTTTGAATGTTTGTGTGAGTGTGTGTGTGTATGTGTTTGTGTGTGCTTGTTATAATCTTAGATCCTGACCCTCTGCCTGCTATTCAGGTGAGCATGACTAACTTTATTCTAAAATTTTATTTTGTGTACATTGTTATCCCTTCCCAATAACCATCTTTTGATTGTTTTAAACTTGGAGACAGATTTTTTTTTTCATGGGGCTCATTAATTATTTTTTTAAATCCTCTTCCCAACCATCAGAGGTTCTCTATATCAGAAGTCCTTAACATTACACCATAAAATAGTTTTTAATGCAGAAGGAATATAACAATTATTTGGCACAAGGAATTTATGCTCTCCTAATTACACTAAACATTAAGTTATTTACAGATGGATCAAGAACCATATAGCCCATCAAGTTCAAAAATTAAAAGGTAAAAAAAGAGCAACAGGGACTATTATTTCTGTACATCCTTTCTGAATATGAATCTTATATAGAAATGTTGTTCATAATTATTACAAAAGAAGAAACCCATCTTCTGCTTTTTGTATGTTTTTTTTTCCTAATTTGTGTATATACACAAATAGTTTCATATTCTTAAAGTAAAATACTAGATATTTGTCAAATAATCGATTTGATTGATATGAGGTTTGAATGAACTGGTTAATTTAATCAAAACAAATCAAACAAATATGTATACGAAATTTTTGTTAAATATAACAATATTGTAGTTTCCCTCAATGTCTTTCATGACAATGTACTTTCTTCTTTATTGCCTTTTCCAAAAATAATTATTCCAATATGTCTTTTGTGAATTTTGATTAAGCCACAATATTTTTATTCTTTCTCTTCACCTGAAATCTGTATGTGTCTTTGGATTTTTAATGAATTTCTTTGAGTAAATTCTGTACTTTTTTGTAGTCTATTCAGCAATTCTCTTCTATTTTAAGGTTGATTTAACACTTAGCATTATAAGAGTACACTTTAAATGTTTATTTCGTCTATCATAATATAATTTTATAAATTGGGAATATCATTAAGTTTGGGCCAATCATTCAGTGAAGTTGAAAAATAATAGATGGAGCATTAACATGCTGTACTTTTTACAATGAAGCATTAAAAGACATAAAGAAAGCCTTCTGGTATGTGGCATTGATTATTATTACCTTATGGGAAGGCATGGACAATATTTTTAATATAAGAAATTAGAATATGATGTGTTCTGCATCACTGGAGGGAGTATCCTCATTGATTAATTTATGGATCCACTGAAAGACTTGTATTGGGGGGGAAAAGTCTAAGTCTAAGACAAAAAGGATGTAAAAAACAAAAACAAGGCTTTAGTTGATCACAAGGTTACTATAAATTAATAGCTACTGAAAAAAAGCTAATTTGAATTTGCTTTGATATGTGATCTTTATCATTTATATGGATGATTTTTAGGCCAATGTAAATCCCAACCTCATTATGTTTTAGTAATCAATGATCATGAGTTGCTACAGTTGAAAAAATAATCAGCTGTAATAACCAGGATTTAAGTAATAAAGGTAGATACAAAATTTATATGAAAGTCTGTTATTTATTACTTTGATCCTTAAAGACACTTTTACTTGGAAAAAATGAAGATCAATCTGAGCTATAACCAGTCAGGAATGGACAAAAGTAAACAAATACATCAAAATAGGTTTGGGCCAAAATATTTTTAAGGTGGTATATCCTAGGTACTAGATATCCTCATAATCAATTATCTTAAGATCTAAAAGTAGAGCATGGTAAGAATCTTTGAAATATTTGATCCAGAAGCAATTCATTTCATTGCCACCACTTACTGCCTGTATAACATTGGGAAAATCTCTCAAATCTTTTGTGGTCTGTTTCCTCATCAGCAAACTAAGGATGTTTGATATGATGGAATCTTAAGATGCTTTCCATTTCAAATATGCAGTTTCACAATCCAATATGTCCAAGGCAGGATGCAAAATTGATATCTTTATTCCTCTAAAAACCAATACTCTACCCACTATTAATCTATTTTAAGTCGGCATTAAGAGAAACAATGTCCAAGTCAAAAAAGGTAATAATAATTCCATTGTACTCCACAATAATTAAGACATACATGATGTAATTTAGTTAGTTCTAGATATCTGATTTAAAGATATGTAATGATAAAGTACATTAACAGGAAATTGGTGATATCTTATTATAAAGGGCTATAGAAATTGCAGATGAGTAACCTAACTACTTCAGCATATTTGATGCCTGTCATGAAATAAAAGAGTCGACAATTTCTATTCTTCCACAGATAATTGAGACAAATGAAAGTATTGGTAAATAACGGTAAAACATTTTAATAGTGATATGCAATGAAATAATACACCTTGAATTTGCAAGCTTGGGTTGTGTTCAGGCAAAGGAAAATGACTAAATAGTACTGATATTATAGTTGCAATTCCTTCATTGACTGGGACATTAGGTTATATGCCCTCAAAATTTGCTTTTATTTCTATGTTCCTAAAATTCTTTGAAAAATCAGGAAAGGAATAGTTTGGAAAATCTCATCAACAAAGGTAGATGTGACTTATTCCTTTGAAAGCTGTTCTGATCATATATGTGCAGCCAGGATTTAAAGCACTCATCAAATATGAAACATTCTAGAGAACTTATCCATCTTGTATTTAAGAAAAAAAAAAGAAAAAAAATCCTCTTTATTCCTTTTTGCAGCCCACATATTCCAATAAAACTGAATTGTATTTAATTTGTACCTAGAATACCCAGTGGCATGTATTGAAAAGTATGGTAAAAATGACTATCAGACTTAGAAGGTAGCATTTTCAGGGGGTAGGGTGGGGAAGAGGCTGGGATAAGGATAAATGCTTATATACACTAAGACGGAAGAGCTATGTTCAGAAGACCTTAAAGTTGCTACAGGAAACAATGAAAGGAAGGAAATGTTAGTCAAGGGTGAAAGGTACCATATGTCCTCCAATACCTAGGCACTACAGGGAACCTGCTTAATGGCTTTCTTAATGCACCCTGTTGTGCCTAGGTATTGGAGGACATATGGTGTATTTCACCCTGAACTGTGAATTTCCTGAAACAGCTGTAATGTTCTTTTAATGTAGTTTTTGTGGGTAATTATATATAAGCAGACATTTTAAAGACCCCCTTTTCTGCCTCTTTCATAATAATCAAAGGGCAGGTATATGTTTTTAATGTACATTTCTAAGTAGCTATTAATTTTTAGCTATTTTAAATGTTCTACCTCTCTCTCTCTCTCTCTCTCTCTCTCTCTCTCTCTCTCTCTCTCTCCCCTCTTCCTTCTCCTCCTCCTCTTCCAATTATTTTTCCTTTCTTTTTATTTTTCTCTATTTCTCACTCTCTCTCTCTAGTTCTCTTTTTAAGCAGTGAGGCATGTCTGACCATTAGAATCAATGACCCTGATGATGTTTTTCTAAAGAATGAGGATTGATATGAGCCATGGTTTTCTTCCAAGTGACCTGGCTGAAACAATGTGAATTGTGGGTGAATAACATGAATGTTTTTTTTAATTAGATATTTTATAAGAAATTTAAAATTGGATATCAATATAGTCAACTTAACATTATAAATTTACATTTAAATTAATTTGCATACATAAAATATGTTTTCAATCTTTCTATTTAACATATCATCAAGATTCTTTGTCCATTTTTTCTGATTCACTTTTCCTTTTTTGTGTTCATATGTATATTGTTTCATAAGAAAGACAGCAGGAAGAGGAAGGTAAGGGAGAGGGGAGAAAAAATTGAAACAGTTTTTACAAAAATGAATGTTGAAAACTATCTTTACATATATTTAGAAAAAATAAAATACTATTGATAAAATAGAAGTCTAGCTGCCAAGACAAATTCAGGAATTATTTAAATACAATCCCAAAATGCTTTTCACACAAATAAAGTCAGATGTAAATGATTGGAAAAATGTCAGTTGTTCATGGGTAGGTCAAGCTAATGTAAAATGACAATTCTACCTCAATTAACATACTTATTCGGTGCCATATATCCAGTGTCATATCAATTAAACCACCAAAAACTTATTTTATAGAGCTAGAAAAAAATATATAATTTATCTGTAAGAACAAAAGGTCAAGAATATCAAAGGAAATAATAAAAAATGCAAAAGAAAGGGGCCTTGTCATATTAGGCCTAAAACTATATTATAAAGCAACAATCATCAAAACTATTTGGTATTGTCTAAGAAATCAAATAGTAGATCAGTAGGATAAGTACATAAGATCTAACAGTCAATGATCATAATAATATACAAATTGATAAACCCAAAGGCTCCAGCTTCTAGGATAAGAACTTACTAATTGAGAAAAACTTTTGGGAAAATTGGAAATTAGTATGACCAAAACATCTTATGCCATATACCAAGATAAAATCAAAAAGGGTACATGATTTAAACATAAAAAGTAATTTCATTAGCAAATTAGGAGAGCAAAGAATAGCTTCTCTGTCAGATCTATGGAGAAGAGAAGAATTCATTATCATACTAAGATAGAGAACATTATGAAGTACAAAATGCATATTTTTGTTTACATCAAACTAAAAAGTTTTTGCATAAACAAACCCAATGCAGCAAGATTAGAAGTGATTAAGAAATCTCAGAAATAATTTCTATAGCCAGTGTTTCTGATGAAGGCCTCATTTCTAAAATATTTGGGGATTGAGTCGAATTTATAAGACTAAACATCATTCCTCAATTTATAAATCATGAAAGGCATTTCAGATGAAGAAATTAAAATTATCTATAGTCATATGAAAATTCTATAAATCATTATTTTTAGGAAAATGAAAATTAAAACAACTTTGAGGTAACACCTGACCCTTATTAGATTGACTAATATGACAAAAAATGATAAATTTAGGAGAGTATATGGGGAAAATTGGAACACTAGTGCCTTGTTGGTAGAATTACAAGGAGATCCAGCCATTTTGGAGAACAATTTGAAACTATTCCCAATGGGCTTTAAAACTGTGCATACCCTTTCATATGGTTCCCAAAGAGATCATTAAAAGTGGAAAAGGACCCATGTATGCAAAAATATTTATAGCAGCTCTTTTTATGGTGGCAAAGAATTAAAAATCAATTGGCAAGTGACTGAACAAATTTTGGTGTATGGATGTAATGGAATACTATTGTGCTCTAAGAAATGATGCACAGGAGAATTTTATATAAAACTGTAATGACTTATATGAACTGATGCTGAATGAAGTGAGCAGGATCAGGAGAATTTTGTGCATAATGACTGCAACATAGTATAGAAGATCACCTTTAATGGAGTTTGTTCTCAAAAATAAAATGGTCTAGGACAATTCCAAAAGACTCCTGATGAAAAATGTTATCTACATCCAGAGAAAAAGCTGTAAAGTCTGAATTTAAATTTCATTTTTGTTGTTGTTGTTGTTTGTTTTCTTTCTGGATGTTTTTTTTTCCTTTTTTATTTTGATTCTTCTTTCATAGCATGACTTATGTGAAAATATGTTTGATATGACTGTATATGTATAACATGTCAGATTGGTTTCTCTCTTGGGGAGGAAGAGAGGCAGGAAGAAAAGAAAAATCCTATAAAAGTAAAAGTTGGAAACAAATAGATAAATTTAAATATGCATATTTGTATGTATGTAGATAGGTATAAATTTGGAAGTTTTTAAAGATAAATTAGAGAGGGAAGAGACTAGATCAAAGAATTTCCATTAGAAGACTACTGCAATAGTAAAGAAAAGAGATAGTAGAGATCGGAAAGAGGATTAGATGATGGAGAGAAATGGAGAGAAAACTATGAAAGCTAGAGATGTTTCAGCAATAAAATATTTTAATGAAAAATAGTAGTAAATATGGTCAGAGATTGCCCTTTTTAATATGAAGAACATTGAAGAGTCAAGGAAAATACTTTGTGAATCTTGATGACTAGAAGGATGATGGTGCCTTTATTAGAAATAGGCATCCTTTTGGAAGGTATAATTTGGGGGGTAAAAAATAATGAGTTCAAATAAATCATGATTAAAATATAGTACATATGGGCAGCTGGGTGGCGCAGGGGATAGAGCACCAGCCCTGAAGTCAGGAGGACCTGAGTTCAAATCTGGTCTCAGACACTTAACATTCCCTAGTTGTGTGACCCTGGGCTAGTCATTTAACCTCAATTGCCTCAGCAAAATATATATATATATATATATATTACATACAAGTGCCATCAGATGTCATCAAAATTGTTGAACTGGATATGTCAGGCAGTTATTGAAATTAAGATAATATTTCTATTTAATGGAGGTTCAGATGGTAAAGAGATTTATCTAAGTTTTATAGTGGGATAGAAAAAAGAACAAAAGACACTATCAGCCCAATCTTCTGTTTACTGGATGACAATTGCTGCTGGATATATACAACTTGAATGGATCGTTTTCTTTGCTTCATCTACTTGTAGAAATAAGTAGAGGGATAGAGGGAGCAATCCATAAGCCTTATCTATATGAAAATCACTAAATACTGTTCAAAATATTTCACAATGCAATAAGGCATCATTAATTCTTATTTATAATTTGAGGAGTTTTTACCCTCAAGTGCACTTTTGCACAATTTATGAGAAAATGATTAACTAAGCAAATTTGTACCATAAACATGATTGGATAGGGCAGATATTTAAATCATGAAAAGATTTCAAGAATTTTAAATAAAAAAAAAACAGAAAAATATCATGAATGTTAGAAGCAATCACTCACAGACAAATAATCACTTAATTACAAGTATGTTTTTTTCATTAAAGCAGGCCAAAAGTATTTCCATTTAAGAACATTTACTAATATTTTATTAGCTTTGTTCAATAAATTCATTCAGGAATATGTTTTTCAATATCTACTTTGTGTAAAGAATCATTCCAGGTAACATTTTCGACACTTCGTGTCACAAGGTCTGGCTGAGTGAATGTCATGGTTCATAAATTTAAAGTTCAATTCCCACATTTATTTTAGTTGAAGAAACAGAACCAGAGAAGTTAGGCATCTTACTCAGAGTTATACAACTTATAAATAGCCAGAATTCAAGCACAGGATCTCTTACTTTTTTTTTTTTTTTTTTGCTTAGGCAATTGAGGTTAAATGACTTGCCCAGGGTCACACAGCTAGGAAATGTTAAGTCTCTGAGGCCATATTTGAACTCAGGTCCTCCTGACTTCAGGGCTGGTGCTCTATCCACTGTGCCACCTAGCTGCCCCAGGATCTCTTACTTCAACTCCACTCTAATTCCCAAGAGCATGGGAAAGGGTGAAGGAGTACAAAAATTCCTTATTTGATGAAGGGAAAAATCGTGACTTGAATGCTTTAAAGTCAATAAACAGAAATACCTCCATTTTGTTGAGAGAAATACCTTTATAAGCATAGGAATTTTATCCTTTTTTGTCCTTGCTATTAGTGAAGTTTATTTAAATTGCATTTTCAACTAAAAAGATGCTAGAAACAATAAATCACTTTAGCAAAGTTACAGGATACAAACTAAATCCCCATAAATCATCAGCTTTTCATTATGTTATCAATAAAGTCCAGCAGCAAAAGATATAAAGAAGAACTCCATTTAAAATAACTGTAGATAATATAAAATATATGGGAGTCTACCTGCCAAGACAAAGTCAGAAATTATATGAACATAATTACAAAATACTTTCCATACAAATAAAGTCAAATCTAAACAATTGAATAATATGAAGTGCTAATGGGTAGACCAAGCTAATATAATAAAATGATAAATCTACCTAACTTAATCTATTTATTCTGTGCCATGCCAATAAAACTGCCAAAAAATTACTTTACATATATATATATATATATGTATGTATGTATGTATGTATGTATAAATATAATGGGGGTTAAGTGATTTGCCCAGGGTCACACAAGCTAGGAAACCAAATTTGAACTCAGATCCTCCTGACTTCAAGGGTGGTGTTCTATACACTGTACCACCTAGCTACCCTAAGAAATAATTTTATACAGTTTGAAAAAAATAACAAAGTTCATCTGAAAAGCAAAAAGTCAAGAATTTCAAGGGAACTAATGAAAAATAAATGCAAATGAAAGTAGCCTATCTGGACCAGACCTAAAACTATATTATAAAACAGCAGTCATCAAAAATCATTTGGTACTGGCTAAGAAACAGATGATCAGAGAAATAAGTTAGATTCATAAGACACAATAGTCAATGACTATAGTAAATTACTGTTTGATTAACCCAAAAAAACTTCCACTTCTGGGATAAGAACTTGCTGACAAAAATTGCTGCGAAAATTGGAAAATAGTATGGCAGAATCTAAGCATTGAACAACACCTAACGCCCTATACCAAGATAAGGTCAAAATGGGTTCATTATTTAGACATAAAGAGTGATACTATAATCAAATCAGAAGAACAAAAGGTAGTCTATCATTAAGATCTGTAGATAAAGAAGAAAGTTATGGTTAAAGAAGAATTAGAGTACATTTTGGAATACAAAAAAAGATTAATTTTGATTGTATTACATTTTAAAGTTTTTGTACAAACAAAGTCAATGCAGACAAGATTAGAAGGGAACCAGAAAACCAGGAAAAAATTTTACATTCAAGGGTTTTGATAAAGGCCTCATTTCTAAAATATATAGAGAATTCACTCAAATTTATAATACAAGCTATTCTCCAACTGATAAATGGTCAAAGAATATGAAGAAAATTTTCAAATGAAGAAATTAAAACCATTTCTAGTCATATGAAAAAATGCTCTTAACTACTTGATCAGATAAATTCAAATTAAAACAACTCTGACGTATCTCTACACATCTGTCAGATTGGCTAACATGACAGGAAAACTGGGACCCTAATACATTGTTGGTGGAGTTGGGAACTAGATCTAACCTTTCTGGAGAGCAATTTAGAAGTATGACCAAGAAGTTATCAAACTGTGCATACCATTTCATCTAACAGTGTCTCTACTGGGTCTGTATCCCAAAGACATTATAAAAAAGGGAAAAGGACCTACATATGCAAAAAATGGTTGTAGCAGCTCTTTTTTTGTACTGACAAGAAACTGGAAACTGAATGGATGCCCATCAGTTGGGGAATGGCTGAATAAGTTACGATATATGAATGTTATAGAATATTATTATTCTATAAGAAATGATTAGCAGGATGATTTCAAAGAGGCCTGGAGAGACTTACATGAACCACTGCTGGGTGAAGTGTGCAGAACCAAAAGAATATTGTATATACAACAATGTTATGTGATAATTCTAATGGATGTGGCTCTTTTCAACAATGAGATGATTCAGACTAATCCCAATAGACTTGTGATGGAGAGAACCATCTGCACATAGAGAGAGGACAGTGGAAACAGTATGGATCACAACACAGTATTTTCACCTTTTTGTAGTTTGCTTGCTTTTTGTTTTATTTCTCTTTTTTTTCCTTCTTTTTGATCTTATTTGTCTTGTGCAGCATGATAAATGTGGAAATATGTATAGAAGAATTGTATATGTTTAACATACATTGAATTGCTTGCTATCTAGGGGAGGAAGAAAGGTAAGGAGAAACATTTATAACACAATATCTATTTAAAATTCTACCTTTTTCAAGAAACCATTCCCAGTTCCCATTAATACTAATGTCTTCACTCTGAAATTATCTCCAATTTATCTTGTTTATAGCTTGTTTTTATATGTAGTAGTCTGTATGTAGTCTCCTCTATTTCATTTTAAGCCTTTTGAATGAAGGGTTTTTTTTTTTGTTTGCTTTGCTTTTTGTTTTTGTTTCTTGACTTTCTATGCATCAACAGAACTTAGCACAATGCCTGGCACACAAATACTTATTTTAACATGAGCTGATTTGACATGACTTACTGCTCATGTAAGGAAATCTCATACTTGCAATCACACACTAAAAACCAGGAAAAAAAATTAAAAATTACAAACTTCAATTTCAGAAAAACAAATTATCCAAAGTCACATGGATAGTTTCAGTTATTATCACTGTAGTTAGTATTGCTATTTTCAAAGATTTTGCATCATGGTAATTGCTGAAGTTCACAGAACTCTATTTAAAATGTTTTGAAGTTAAAACCTCTAATACATGATCTCTTTTCCTCAAACCATCTAAGCTAATAAGTAATTTTCAACTAAATTGTTTTCCTTGCATTGCTATATTTTGGTTATTTTTGTTACTAATCAAGAGAAATGTTGCTTCTATGTACTTTGGTATATACTTTGGTCAACAAGTAAGACTTTCAAAATAAATGACCAATGATAAACAAATACCATAAATGTGTAAGGAAAATAATAATATTTTTAGGATCTACCTTTGCAAAAAAATATACTTAAAATGAGCCCCTTGTTGATAAATACAGGAAATAAAGTAGCTTTGTTCATTGGTTGAATGACACTAGGAATATATAACAGAAATAAAGAGAAAATAGAGATATAAGGTGACTTTGAAAGATGTAGTATGGATGATGATAGTACATTTAGGTAGATTCATAACAAAGAATCTTTTTGGGATGACAGGAATTTGCAATTGGAAGAACCTTCAAAGTATATCTAGTCTAACCTATATTGAATTAGAATCCCCCTTGGAAAGTACTTCACAAATAGTTAATCTAGCCTGCTCGTAAAAATGTCAAATGAGAGGCATCTATTTCCTGTGGCATCACATTCTATTTTGAAATAATTTTAATTGTTTGTAAATTTTCCCTTACATCATGCCTAAATTTCCACTTTTGCATCTTCTACCATTATTTCCAGTTCTCCTAGCCCACTAACTCCTCCAGTCTGGAGAGAAGAAGGACCAAACTGCCACTCAACTATTTAATGACAGCTATCATTCTTCAGGCTAAATGCAATTAATTTCCTTTAGCAGTTCTTTAAAGATTGTTTTCAAATACATTCCTGTAACATATTCCCTAACTTATTTATTTTATAGTTTACCATTTCCCTTTCAAAAATGTACTGTCCAAAAATGAACTCAATATTTCTGATGTCAGAGAAGCAGAAACATCATTTCTTTAGTCTTTAAAATAATGCTTCTCTTAATATGACCCAAGATTATGTTAACTTTTGGCTGCCAGGTTAAATTGATTTGTATTGAGCTTGCAATCCACTAAAACCCCCACATCATTTTCATATGAAATCCTATCTAGTCATGCTTCCCATGAAACCACTATTTTGGAAGTCATATATAAGATTTTATTTACCCTATTACATACAATCTTATTCAATTCAGCCCAATGTTTTAGCTTTTCCAGTTATTTTTGACTCGACTCTGTAATTAAATATAGTCATTATCTCTCTATACCAATTTTGTTTATCTTCAATCTTAATAAGTACTTATCTAGGGGCAGCTAGGTGGTACAGTGGATAGAGCACTAGCCCTGAAGTCAGGAGGACTTGAATTTAAATCTGGCCTCAGACATGTAATAGTTCCTAGCTCTGTGACCTTGGGCAAGTCACTTAGCTCCAATTGCCTCAGCAAAATAAAAAAAATACATGTCTACATTTTTATGTTTCATTGCTAAAAAAGAGAAAAAAAATTACAATAAAAATTAAACAGATTAAAATGTATTATAGATCACATGGTATTTCTCTATAAATATTTTCCCAAATTGCTTTTTTAAAGTACAAGGCTACTTTCTGAACCATTTTTGAAAATATTCTTTGTTATGAATTTACCTAAATGTACTATCATAATCCATACTACATCTTTCAATATTTTGCCCTACAAAAATAGCATCAGATATTATCATTTGCTTCAATCATTATCTTTTATAACCTCCATCTCACAAGTGAAAAAATTATGTGATTTGCCCCAAATTACTTAACTGGCACACAATAGAACCATGACTCTAACATATCTTATGTCATCAAGCTGGTGCCATTTCCTTCATATGACAATTACATCTCCACCTATTTGTACTATTTCACAGAATTATTTTAATTCTACTCTGCTCCTCCTAAAATATATACCTGCTATTCTAGAGAAGGTGAAGGTACTTAAAATCTATATGTATATCTATTAGAGTAAGTTCTTAACTCTTCTTTTCCCCTGTTTAGGTTCTGCTTTTATTATGCTTATTTTACCAAAAAAAAAAATGTGACTTCTTTTTCAACCCTTCATTCTTCTTGCTTCCTTGTTGATGACTAAATTATTGGGATATGATAACATAACCTCAGTTCCAGCTCTCCCCAGCCTCTGTGTTTAAAATGTAGATTATTGCTCTCCCCTTCTACATTTTAGGGTCCCCATTTTTGCTTAGGCTATTTTATGAAGCCAGTTTTCCCTGATGTTCAACACCTCCTTGATACTCTGTTCATCATTTGGCCCTAGATCCAAATTGCTGTTTCCCAGGAGAGTAGAATCATGCAAAACTCAAGATCATTCTTGTGTGATGAATCCTACTCTGAACTTCCTTCTGGCATTTTTCATGTAAAGCAAATTTAAAACTCCCTCTTTGTGAATCTTAAAACATGAAGGAACACGTTCCTAAGGCATAATAATAGTAGTACTTGTAATAATAATAAAAATTAATTAAAAAATACACAGATTATATGAAATAAATATATGAATTCTAAAGAAAAAATAAATATATCCTTTTGTACTTGAAATAATGTGGTTGAGTAAATGGGAAAAATGAGGCAACCACTTTAAAGAGTGGCCTATTTCCCCTCCATTAAGTTTAATTGCAAAAATCGCAGGCACAATGAATCATTCTGCCTACCATAAGCCACTTTCCCCTTATTTTGTGGTCATTGTGGTTATCTGTGGGTGTAAGTTCTGTATCTCCAATTAGTTGTGGGAACAGAATAGTGAGTATAATTGTAAATATTATGGAGGCTTATTGTAAGTTGTCCATGAGACTCAAAAATATTTTTTGGAAACTCATTCTGCCTATTTACCTATTAATTTTTCTGGTCCATGGGAAGTTAAAAAACAGCCTCTTTTATTTCAGTCTACCTAGACTAGCAAATACTGAAATCACAAATGTAAGTTAAACATAGCACAGTGAAAAACCATAAAGAAATATGTAAAACATACTGTAAGAAAACCATCTTGATGTTTAAATTTTTTTCAACTTCTATTGTGTATAAAATCTTTTAAAAAATAGCTTCTTTAGCTTTAGGAAATTTCAGAAAATGGAAATAGGAAAAAATAGAGATTGGCTATAGCTGAGGATGAGAAAATGTAGGTATTCATTAATTGGAGAGGAAAGGAAGAGGAATTGTTTTAAGTTACTAGCACTGAGAAATTCAGTAACTGAATTTTGGAATATGAGAGGAATGAATGCCTACAGTCTTTTCAGAATGGGGAAAGAGAAGAACATCATGTGTCTAATATTTTCCTTTGTTTTTTACTTCAATTTTGAACTCCAAGGAGGTCATATATGATAAGGACTTTATTCTGATTATGACTACACACTAGGATATGCTATGTCTAAGAAAAGCCATTTAGAAAGTGGACAAAGTCTAGATTTGTGATTTCATTGCTATATGGAGTTGCCTGGTGAGGAAACTCCCCTTGGTCTTAGAGAATTTGCTAGGGCATTAAGAGGTTAAGTAACTTGTCCAGGATCATACCACCACTATATATCATAAGTGGGAACTGAACATAGGGTTCCTTGACAACTAATTCTATAGAATAGTTCAAGAAAATAAAGGTTTTCAGTTGCAATTGGCCTCACAACAAGCTTTGAGAACATGTACTTGAATTCAAAGAAAACAACTAAGTGGAAATGGCATAAACTACTCAAGACCTGTGAAATTTCCAAAGTGCAAATGGAGAAAATAAAGAAAAGTATACCTCAAGATCAAGATAATTAGGTTTCAATGTACTGAGTGATTTTGAATGAGGTATGTACCACATTGTTATGAATACTATTTCTTTTAAATTTTGCTCCTTATGTTATTTCTTTTGTTGTCCACATTTTACAATTGGATATTTAGTTCATTGTGCTCTTATAAGATTATTTTTTAAAGACAATAATAGATTATAAGAAGACTCTTCATTGGTTGATTACTCAGTGACAAAGATGACCCTATTTCCCATGGAAGAAGGAAAAAAAAAAGGTGGGGCCTAAATGTACTAGAATTAGTCTTTTGCAACTATATGTATTTGTATATATATATATATATATATATATATATATGTATGTATATGTAAAAGCTACTGTAGATATTTACATAAAAGAATGTGTACATAAGTATATAGACATATATATATATATACATGTATATATAATTATACACACGCATATCTTGAAATTAGGATGGTCCCAGGAAATCTCAAACTCATCATCATGGTTTTAATCACCAACATCATATGCTGACACATTAGATTTGCAGATTTAAAACTTTTGAGAGGAATAAAGAATAGCAAGTATTTTTTAGAAATCCAGTATGTTTTAATAGTAACCATTACACATCATTAATATTAGAAATGAAAAATGACTTTGTAACTCCTCTTTCTTTTTATTTAAATAGACATTTTTTGGCTATCACTTTAAGGGGAAAAACCCACATAAAGAATATACAATTTAAAAAAGGTTAAGTTTCAAGAACACTAATTTTGCAACTGAATCTTATTGCTTTAATTTTTTGCCTGAATTGGGTATGTTTGTGAGATACTGTATTATCAAATATAAAATCAATATAAAGAGCTTTTTGAAATTGATAAGCATTCCAGTCATCATACATCCCTTCCCCAGCTACCAATTTTACAGTACAACATGTGCTAATTTCCAGTCTGAACACTGCCTATGTATTTTACATGTACTCACTGTTAAAAAGAATTCCCAGATTTTTTTATGCCAAATCAAACTCTGAAGTGAGCATGCTTGTAAGAGAAGAAAATGACATTTAAAAACTTCAATCTCTATTTATTTCTTAAGTTTTTTTTTAAACTAAATTACTCAAAACCTTAGAATTCCTTGACTTACAGGACAGTGACTAAGAATAATTTGGTTTCACTAAAGCTAAAGAGACTTCAGCATCATGGATTTAGAACTACAAGTTTATTTAGAGATTATTACATTATTTCCACTTAGGTACTACATGTTCTAGTCTAACTGGCTTATTTACTATTTCTCAAATATTATATTCTGTCTCTCACTTAAAAGTCTTTGTGTTGATTGTGTCTCTGCCATGCATGGAATACATTCCTTCCTTCCTTCTCCTCCATAATATCAGTAGTTTCCTTCAAACTAAATGAGGCCTTTCACTATCACCTTGAGCATCTGTTTTCTTACTCAACGCTGAAAACACCTTTTACTTAATTAATCTGTCTCTCAGCATCTTTAACTGAGGTTCTTGACCCTATATAGGGTCTCATAATTGAATGTGGATATTGTGAAATTATGATTTATTATCAGGAAATGTTTGATTTGAATACCTATTTTATATACTTATATATCCCATGTCACTTAAAATTTCTTAGACAAAAATGAGTCATGAGTGGAAAAAGGTTTAAGAACACCTGCTTTATTTGAGCTGTATAGAGGCAGTGGGGAGGAAAATTATTCTTGAAGACATGAAGTCCTCAATTAGTCTCACCTCTGACATGTATAAGCTATGTGACTTTGTATAAGACATTTTACTTCTTAGTGCTTAGTGTAATTCTCTAAAAGTATTTTCCAAGTCTTAGAGAAGGTGCTGATCTGCTTTATTAGAAGAAATTTCTATATCAAGAAATTCCCTATATCAATGGATCTATCTACATTTGTGTATGTGTGTGTGTAGTGTTTGTGTATTCATGTGTGTATATATCTAATATGCATTCATGGATATATATGGACACCCACACATACATGTATATATATATATAATATTATATTTCTGTGTATATAATGTGCATATATGTATTTACATATATGAATTTAGAATGATACGTATATAGAGATTGAAATAAGACGTGTATAATAACTGACATTCACACACACTCATACTCACACACACATACACACATAACCCTACATTTATATCCATTATAGGTGCTGGACTTGTTGACATTTACCTACATGTCCTAAAAATAAAATACAAACTTATTTTTAATCTAATTTAATTGGGGATTCTAATTAGTTTATTTATAGTTAAATATTATTTTATTGTGAAATTACTGTAACTTTTTAACTTTCTCCAGTGAATTGTTTAGTGTCTTTTAATATTTATTCACATTTTTTGTCCATCTTAATACAGAGATAGAATCACTATTTAATCAGGTGTCAAATCAAACCTCAAGAAAATTAACCAAGTGTGCAAGATATTTTAGAGAATACATAAAATTTCAATATACTAATAGGGTTCAATTGATTAAAGTGATTAAGCAATTTAGACTAAATTGAGTTTTTTGTTTACCTCTCAAAGGTAAAAGAAAGATAACTGATGGATCTCATTTTTCTTCAATAATAATACATGTGGTGATAAATAGGTGATAAATGATAAAAAAAAGTTTAATTAAAAGGTTATAAATAGACCATCAGTTAACTAGTTATTTATACATAATGGCAAAATGTAAAAATTTATAGAACATTAAACTTTTTAGGTGAAGCATTAATGATAGTGTAGTTATTATTTTGGGGGTCAAATTCTTGATTTCACTGGCAAAGGAAACTGACAATGAGGAAATACTGATAGTTATGGGGAATGGTTAGAACAGTAAGAAGTTAAATGTGGTTTTTTTGGGGGGGGTGTTTTTTTTTTCAGGATCACACAGGCAGCATATATTAGAAGTGTGACTTCAACTGAAGTCTGATCTTGAGCAAAATATCTAATAACTCAAAGGAATAGACACTTAAAATTTAAATATTCAATCCCTGTAGATAAGAGAAAATCTTCAGCATTTAAAATGTTTTTCTTCATCTAGAAAGTAATACTCCAACTTGATAATGTCAAGTGCATGTGAGAGAGGTGACAGAAAGGCAGAGAGTCAATATAATCAATTAGGAAGAAGTTCAGAATAACATGTTAAATGAAATTAAGAAGGAAGGACAAAAACAACAGCAACAAAATACGAATCATAGAATATTAGGATTGTATAATAAATGGAAAATTACACTAGTATGTTTGCAAAGAAAATCCCAAATGGTATCATGAAGAATCAAACCCACTCGAAATGACTGAACAAAAAGAACAATCACTTATGGGGCATCAAGCAACATGCTAAATGCTAGGGATACATAGAGACAAGAAAGAGCCCCTACATTCAAAGAGTTAAAATCTAATGTGACAGCAAGCAAACAAATAGGTGATGAGGTTGTGCTGTAGATAGAGCACTGGGCATGGCGTAAGGAAGACCTGAGTTCAAATCTAGCCTCATATTTACTAGGTGTGGGATCTAATGCAAGTCTTTTAACCTCTTTGTGCCTCAGTTTTCTGATCTGTAAAATGGGGACAATAATATCTCCTTCCTCCCAGAGTTGTTGTGAGGATCAAAAGAGATAATATTTATAAAGCTCTTAACACAATACCTGACACATAGTAGGCACTATGCATCTTAGTTTTTATTATTATTTACAAATAAGTAATGTATAGGATAAATACAAAATAATTAAAAGAAGGAGAGAACTGGGAATTTACATGCCTGAGTTCCAGTCTGATTTTATTACTAACTAGTGCTAAAACTTTGAATGCGATACTTTACTTCTCTTAAACTCAATTCCTCTATCTGTAACTTGACAAGAATGAAATGAGTATATGATTTTGAAGTTCTCTTCCTTTGACAGAAATTTTTGATTCTGTTAATCAGTAAGTAATATAGAAAAATTCTGCTGAACAAGGTAATTTTCTTTTTTTTTTATTAAAGCTTTTTATTTGTATAACATATGTATGGGTAGTTCCCCAACATTGATCTTTACAAAGCTTTCCATTACAAATTTTACCCCCAGTCCCCTCCCCTCCCCTAGATGGCAGGAAGTCCACTACATGCTAATAATGTTGAAATGCTTGAGAAGTTATGCAAGAAAAATCCTATCTACAAGAAAAAAAAAGAATCAGAGAAAGGCAACACAATGCAAACAAATGTCAGTAGAGATCATGAAAATGTTACGTTGTGGTCCATATTTCATTTCCCTCTCTCTGGGTGTATATGGTTTTCTTCAGTGAACAATTGGAACTGGTTTGAGACAATTCTTTGTTGCGGAGAGCTATGTCCATCAGAATTGATCATCATGTAATACTGTTGTTGCTGTGTATGATGATCTCCTGGTTCTGCTCGTTTCACTCAACATCAGTTCATGCAAGTCTCTCCAGGCCTCTCTGAAATCGTCCTGCTGGTCGTTTCTTACAGAGCAATAATATTCCATAACATTCATATACCATAATTTATTCAGCCACTCTCCAAATGATGGGCATCCCTTCAGTTTCCAGTTTCTAGTCACCACAAAAAGGGCCGCCACAAACATTCTTGCACATGTGGGGCCCTTTCCCTCCTCTAAGATCTCTTTGGGATATAGGCCCAGTAGAAACACTGCTGGGTCAAAGGGTATGCACAGTTTGACAACTTTTGGGGCATAGTTCCAAGTTGCTCTCCAGAATGGTTGGATCCATTCACAGTTCCACCAACAATGTATCAGTGTCCCAGTTTTCCCACATCCCCTCCAACATTTGTCGTTATCTATTCCTGTCATTTTAGCCAATCTGACAAGTGTGTAGTGGTATCTCAGAGTTGTCTTAATTTGTATTTCTCTGATCAATAGTGATTTGGAGCAACTTTTCATATGACTAGAGATGGTTTTAATTTCATCATCTGAAAATTGTCTGTTCATATCCCTTGACCACTTATCTATTGAAGAGTGGCTTGAATTCTTATATATATGAGACAATTCTCTATAAATTTTAGAAATGAGGCCTTTATCAGAACCATTAAATGTAAAGATGATTTCCCAATTTAATGCTTCCCTCCTAATCTTGTCTGCATTTGTTTTGTTTGTACAGAAACTTTTTAACTTAAAATAATCAAAATTATCCATCTGGTGTTCAATTAGGAGTTCCAGGTCTTCTTTGGACATAAATTTATTCCATCTCCACAGGTCTGAGAGATAAACTATATTACGTTCCTCTAACTTGCTTACAAAGTCCCTCTTTATATCTAGATCATGAACCCATTTAGATCTTATCTTGGTATGTGGTGTTAGGTATGGGTCAAGCCCTAATTTCTTCCACACTAGTTTCCAATTTTCCCAGCAGTTTTTGCCAAATAGTGAGTATTTATCCCCAAAGCTGGGGTCTTTGGGTTTATCGAATACTAAATTGTTAAGGTTATTGCCTAGATTGTCCTGATATCCTATCCTGTGCCACTGATCGACTGCTCTATTTCTTAGCCAGTACCAAACGGTTTTGATGACAGCTGCTTTATAATATAGTTTTAGATCTGGTACAGCAAAGCCACCTTCATCTGCCTTTTTTTTCATTAATCCCCTTGAAATCCTTGACCTTTTGTTCTTCCAAATGAACTTTGCT
>JAJPUD010009805.1:35746-47780 GCA_023553655.1 Myrmecobius fasciatus | reverse complement strand
TATATTACGTTCCTCTAACTTGCTTACAAAGTCCCTCTTTATATCTAGATCATGAACCCATTTAGATCTTATCTTGGTATGTGGTGTTATTATGGGTCAAGCCCTAATTTCTTCCACACTACTTTCCAATTTTCCCAGCAGTTTTTGCCAAATAGTGAGTATTTATTCCCAAAGCTGGGGTCTTTGGGTTTATCGAATACTAAATTGTTAAGGTTATTGCCTAGATTGTCCTGATATCCTATCCTGTGCCACTGATCGACTGCTCTATTTCTTAGCCAGTACCAAACGGTTTTGATGACAGCTGCTTTATAATATAGTTTTAGATCTGGTACAGCAAAGCCACCTTCATCTGCCTTTTTTTTCATTAATCCCCTTGAAATCCTTGACCTTTTGTTCTTCCAAATGAACTTTGCTGCTATTTTTCTAGATCTGTAAAATAATTTCTTGGGAGTTTGATTGGTATGGCACTAAATAAGTAGATTAGTTTGGGTAGTATTTTCATTTTTATTATGTTCGCTCTGCCTACCCATGAGCACTTAATACTTTTCCAATTGATTAGGTCTGATTTTATTTGTGTGGAAAGTGTTTTGTAATTTAGTTCATATAGTTTCTGACTTTTCCTTGGCAGATAGATTCCCAAATAGTTTATCCTATCATCTGCTATTTGGAATGGAATTTCTTTTTGTATCTCCTGCTGCTGAACTTTGTTGGTAATATATAAGAATGCTGATGATTTATGTGGATTAATTTTGAATCCTGCAACTTTGCTAAAGCTGTGAATGAACAAGGTAATTTTCAAGGCAAAAATATAAAGACTAGATTGGAGAGCTTCGCATAAGTGCTTCTTGATAAATGTTGTCATACTATAATATTTTATGGTACATCTTGCATTTAGAGATAGGCAATGCACCACAACATTAAGAGCACTGACTCTCAAGTCAGAGGACCTGAAATCAAGATATTCCTCTAGTGCTTACTATATATGTGAATACCACCTAATATCTTCAATTCTGTTTCCTCAACTATAGAAGGAGCGATTGGGATGAATGGCATTTCTTAGGAGTGGGCCTAGCAACAGTTCTGCATTATTACATATTTGATGTTGTGACAAAATGAAGCACTTAGAAAAGGAGATTTATTTAACACTAACAGAGCAGGAACATAGAAGTATATAATGACATTCAGGCTTTTTGAATTTGGTCATCTTGTCCTCATGTAAAAATGTATATCGTTAGCAGGGCAAAGTGTGTAGAAATGTATGGTCTCTCTACATCCACCAGGTTGAAGGAGTATTTTATGCATGTAGGTAGGATGTTTTATGCCCTTAGGAAGCCAGGAAGCTGTGTCAAGAAAGGTAGATTTCAGTCAAATCCCAGGGACATCTATGTTGCCTTTTAGGGAAATGCAATCCCCACTGTGGGGAAAGAGGAAATTCTAATCCCATCATATCTTTTTTAGATAATTTTAAGTTTTATGGCTTTGATAATAACTCTGTAAACAGTGTCTTTAACTCATTTAAATATAAGATAAATTTACCTTTTAAAATGTGGAAGAAAGGAGACAAACTTTTGAAAAGTGCTTTATAAGTTTGGTAAAGCTCACATAGATAACTTCAAGAAGAGAGAATTACTGTATTTGGGGATCTGTTCCAAGAGATACAAACCAAAATTAGTATGTAAGGAAAGGCAGGAAATCGATCTGACTCACCTAACATCCAGGAGCGCTTCAGTAGCTGTTAAACATTTTTTGGTTGTAATGTTCTGATATGCACAGAGATGATTTATGAGAAACCTGCAAATATGGAGTTGTAACCACAAGCAATTTAGTAGCTAGAGATAGAGTAGCTGGAGATAGGGGATGTAGAATTAATTCAGGAACTGTTCACTTTCTTTGGCAAACAGGTACATCTTCCAGTACATAAAAAAGGTCAGGTGTTATCTGATTACAGTAGTTCTAGCTTTATGGATGACAGATCCTTAAGCCAGCTTAGTAGAGAATCAGTAGTAGTGATACATATTGAACTCCATTTCAAGGAGAAGGATGGTGAAGAAATTCTTGTCTCTATAACCTGGAGCATTCTGGTCCTTCCAAATCTTTTAAAAAGCATGGGGGAAAGGACTATACAGGTATTCCTTTGGTCTGTATCTGATAATTGGTTCTATTGAACTCTGAAATGACTCCAGAACACAACTACTGTAGGCTCACTGCATCATCTGGACATATAGTAGCCCATATAGATGAAAGGAGTTTTATCTATTTTTTTCAAGTGATCTGTACTTATCAGGTAGGAAATGATATTGTTTTCCCTATGTTTTTTTTTTCTTGACAGCTTTTTTTTTGTATTAGCAAAAAATCCAAACTTCCTTTTTTTCAAGGCTATATTAATGACTATTAATGCTTATTTAAGGCATATTTATACTTCTTAATTACTGTTCATTTTAAGATTTTTCATTGGTTGAGTTTTAGACATCATGGCATAATGGATAGACTAGTGAACTCAGAAGTAGAAAGACTTAAATGCAAATGACATCTGGACACATATTGTTGAATGACTACTGGAACATCAAATTATGATGTTGGAGAAGACTTTTGAGAGTCCCTTGGACAGCAAATCAGTCAACACCTAATGAAATTAATTTTTGACCACATGATGAGATGACAGGAATCAATTGCAGAAGACCCTGATGTTGAGAAAGATTGGAAGAAAAAGAAGAAGGGAAAAACAGGGGATAAGGTAGATAAATAACACAATGAAAGTGATGAACATGAGCTTGGACAGACTTCAGAAAATAGTGGAGGATAAAGACCTGGAATATTATTCAGGAAGTCATGAAAAGACAGAAAGGAATGAGTTACTGAACAACAACAAAGATATTTAATTTCTCTGAGCCTCAGGCAATTCTCTAAAACCTGAATTACAGAAAAGTTGCGGTCTCTGTTGAAGGAAGGAATTCTTAGAACAAGAATTTCCACATTGAAGAAATCATAGGTTTGATATATAGTTGTATTTATATGCTGTAACAGACAGAATATCTGGACAGTAATTAGAAAGCCTGTTAGTCTCCACTCTGAATCTCTTTCTGTGATCTAACATATAGGTTAATGACTAAAAATCTGAATTCGTTCCATGCACAAAGTAATATGCTAGGACCAGGGAGAGATTAAAAATTAAAATAAGTTTATCATTATGCCAAATGTCTGGCAATCTTCATCAGTATCTGTCCTTTAAATGACCTTAAAGGTTTATTTGGGTTCCTTTTTCTCTGTCTCTTCAAGTTGGGAAGTGAATTCTGACTGCATTAATTTGACCACCAGCTCAAATTTCTGAAAAAACATTAGGTTTTGGTTTCTACTTGAAGGAATTCTCCTCAACCAGGAGAAAGCAAAGGTGGGATGGTAGCGGAGGCTGACAAGAAGTAGGATTTGAATATAAAAGAAGTACCCATAGTACTTACATAAATCATCTATGGAATAGGCAGTTTCTCCCCTACCCCCAAAGAAAGGACATGCTATATAATAGAATCACAAAATGATTATAAGCAATTGAGAGACTATATAGATCTCTTTGGAATGTCCACAATGAGGCTGCTCATAAAGTGTTTCAAATTCAATCCCTAGTAATTGTAGCCCAATCAATACCAAGTGGATTATGTTCCCCCATTCTCTATAAGATTTTCCTTCGTTGCTGGTCTGTTATTGCCTTATCTTTTGATATTACATTTTTTCCAGTTGCAGAATGCCTACCATTCAAATACCCATGAATATGCCAGCTGCCTCTGAAGATCTCACAAATTTCTGGACCAAAAAAGAAGAAGAAGAAGAAGAAGAAAATATATATTAGAAATTACTCCATCTCAGACACAAGCTTTCCTAGGAGGTCATGACATGATTTCTTGTGACCTAGTGAAGAAAAGAGCATTGACCTATCTACCCTCCAGAGGTCAGAAAGTTCATCTTACACCTCAAGTCAAACAGGAGGAAGAAAACTATGACACAAAGATTATTCCTTCAGTATAGCCACAGATTTCTGGCTCAGAAATCAATTGATAGAGTTATTGTGACTACCTACAATTAGTCCAAGAATCCCTTAGCTTTCTTTGGAGTGAATGAGAAGGTAAAATTTTTACCATCACACATCCCCATATGAGTACTACATAAAACATGGCCCCTTACCAGCTTGAACTTATTGGAAAGATCCATCTATTCAGAATCAAAAGATCTAAGTTTAATTCTTCCTTGAACAGTTAATAGCTTAAGTGACCATAAGTTCCTTTATCTCTGTGAGGCTTTGCTTCTTTATCTAGCAAATGAAGACAATAGGCTTAAAATATGACACTAAAAGTAGTTTTCAGGAAAAAAAAATTGCTAACCCCTACCTTCCAATTTTTTGTAACTGGTCTTTTTTAATATTTTCAACAAGTAATAGTATACAATATCACCTCATTCCTGGGCTATTATAATATTCTGCTGGTATATATGCCTGACTTAAAATTGCTTCACTCTAATCAATCATCTATTCAGCCACCAAACTGATTTTCCTGAAGCACAGGTCTGATCACGTAACTTTCCTTTTCAGTAAATTCCAGTGGTTCCCTATTTCCTCCAGCTTAAAATATGAATTTTTTTTTCCTTGGAATTCAAACATCTTCATAACATGTCCCCGTTACCTTTCTGGTCTTCTTATATCTTACTCCCTGCCAGATATTCCTCAGTATAATAACATTAGTCTGCTAACTTTTCCATAAATAGGATGTTCCATCTTTTCACTCTGGGCATTTTTCAGTAGCTATCTCCCATAACTGAAATTCTTTCTCTCCTAAAACTCTGCCTACTGACTTCTCTGTCTTTTTTTACATTTTCAAATAAAATCTCATTTTTTACAGTAAGTCTTTCTGAACCCCTCTTAATTCTAGTGTTTCTGTCTATTAACTATTTCTTATGTATCCCATATATAGTTTGCTCTGTCTATATTTGTTTACATGATATCTCCCCTACTAGGATTGCAAGACACTAGAAAGCAGAGACTATATTTTTCCTGTTTCTGTGTCCCCAACATAATGCCTGGCAGATAGCAGGCCCTTAATAAACATTGATTGATTAAAACTTCAATAATGAATGCAAAAGAGAACACAAAATAAAAGTAAATATTGAGGTATAAATAAACATAAAATATTGAGAAAAGAAAGACCAGATGTTTATATCTGGGAGAATGAAAAAAAAAAAATCATGGTGAACATACCATTTGAGTTGGCTCTTGCAATCTGTATATGAAGTTGAGAGATAAAGGTATTTAAGGTTTAGAAAGTGAAATATGAAGGAAAGAATATTGTGGGACCAAAGAGTTGTAGGTCACAATCTTCAAAATATATATATGATATTTTCCCATATGAGAGTTTTCCGTGCCATGGTGAGCAGCTAAATTAAAACTGAAAATTCAAAAAACATATTTAAGGGAACCATGTAATAGGAAGGATTTGACATATATTAGAATGGGATGCTTTAAAAGAATGCCTCAAGTGTTAATTATGTGAGTGTCAATGTATTGAACCATTAAAGCTTAGAGGTACAGAGCAACTGCAATCCTCAGAGTAGAGGAAGTCTGAATCTTTTTCTAATTTCATCATCAGAGTGGGAATAAGAGGTATTCACTGATGTCTGTAATTGGTAGTTGTGGAATAGTTTTACTCCTGCCATTATAGATATAACACACAGAGGGTGGAAGTACTAGTAGAAGTAAAAGTATCAGTAAGTAGGAATAGTAGAGTTGAGAATTGGACCTTTGTTTTAATTGCTATAGAGAACTCCTAATTGAAGGAATTTCCCACATTAAGGCAAACTGACATTTTCTCTGCAACTTATAATCATAGAAACATATATGATATTGAATGTAATATTTGCTAAATTGTTTTTATATATTATCTCCTTTAACTCTACAACTCAGTGAGATAGACATTACTATTATCATAAATTTATAAGCAAAGAAACTGATGGTCTGAAAGGTTGAGTGATTTATTTTAGGGCTTCACAGCTAAAAGTACCTGAAGATAGATAGCAACCCAGTCTTCACAATTCAAAGAATAATGTAATGCTCATAATATCAGTGGTATCAAATTCATATAGAAATATAACAAGTTATTATAAGCATGTTTTTAGACTATTTATTGACTTAGAAGAACAAAACAAAACATACTATAATTGTCTATGTCTTATTGCATTTTTATTGATTTTCTTAGATATTTCCCAATTAAATTTTAATTTGATTCTAGTCACTTTAGGGAGTGTTGTGAGCTGTGCATTTGATACTTCTATATGTTGATTCATATTACCAGACTTGAGGCAGTAAATTGAAATACCAGCATCTATTAAGCATTTTGTATTTTCAAGGCATATAGAGAAGTATGAACAATTTAATTACAAGCAAACCAGAAATAATTAAGTTCTGCTCTGAATGAACTCATGTTATTTAGTTTCATTTATTTGCCTTTTGTCGTTCATTTGTTTCAGTTGTGTCCAACACTTAATAATCCCATTTGGAGATTTCTTGGCAAAGATCCTAGAATGGTATGCTAACTCCTTCTCTAGCTCATTCCTTTCTTGAAAGATGATATCTAAGCTTTTTTTTTGATCATAGTTTTCAGGTAGTTCAATAATATTTAAATTATCTCTTTTGGATCTGTTTTCCAATTTAGTTATATTTCCAAAGAGATAGTCACATTGTTTTCTGTTTTTAAAATGCTTTGGTTTTGTTTTTATTGTTTTTTGATTTCTTAAAAAGTCACTGGGTTTCATTTGCTCAATTCTAATTTTTAAGCCATTATTTCCTTCAGTGACCTTTTGTACCTCCTTTTCCATTTGACCAATTATCTTTTTTAGGTAGTTCTTTTCTTAGTGAAATTTTGTGCCTTTTTGCCATTCGATCAATTCTGCTTTTTAAGATCTTCTTCTCCTTACCATCTTTTTGTACTTCTTTTACAAGTTGACCTAGTTTGTTTTATAAGGTACTATTATCTTCAGTATTTTGTTTTTGTCCCTCATTTACTAAGCTATGTACTCTTTTTATGATTTTTCTTGCACTATTCTCTTTTTCATTTCTAATTTAGCAATCATATGAGTTATAGAGGTTGAAGTATTCTCCAGAATTCCTGCTGGTTGCAGGAATAGATTCATCTTCCAGTATAAGAAAGCTAATAGTACATTGAAAGAAATATAGAAACTTAAGATGAAGGACAGGAAAAGAGTAAAAGAGAACAGCTGGCCTGGATATTTCCTCAAAATGAAGGTGGTAGAAGGAAGTCACTAAATGAAGAAAAGGAGGGATGTTTTAGATTGAGAGAACTGCCTACACAAGAAGAATTCAGGAGCAAAGCTGGGGGACGAATAAGAGATGGTGAAACTTTGGGTTAGATCTAGCCTGGAACTAGAATCTGGTTTGTGTTTGTGGTTGAACATACTCTCTGGAGGGGTGTGTGGCAGGTGTTAGGCACAATGACCAAAAAAATGGAGAATATATAATCCATTTTGGCTGAAGCAGAGAATATATGAGGGAAAACATTGTGGGAAAAAATCTGGGAAAGGAGGCAACATATTGCAAAAGGAAGCTCAGTCTTGTGTTTCAAATTCTAGAATGCTTTGTTCTTCCATAATAATGACTCAAGCTGATTCTCCCACAAACTCTCTATAAAAGAAGGAAGACATTAATCCTGTTTTAGCAATATAAAGGGATATCTGAATAGGTGTGAACATTTGGACAAGAGGTTTGGGGGAGGTTAAATACTGATTCATAGTGTTGGTAGAAGAACTTTTCAAAACAACAACAAAAAGTTTACAATTTCTGGGGATGGAGCCAAGATGGCAGAGTGAGCAACTCTCTGCTCTTTGACCTTTTCTCTCTGACCTTTTCTCAAGTCAGCAGTAAAAAATGCCCCTGAACTGATCTTCAAGTCAACGAACCCAGAAATATTTGGAATAAGAAATTCTGCTTGCTGAAGTTACCTTTGAAGAACTCCATAAAGGTTTATTTCAGTTGGACAGAGGGGGCAGGCAGTGGGAGTGAGCAGTTTGCCCTGTGTCCCAGAGAGGCAAGAAAATGGGCAGGGCTCAGCATGGCAGAAACTCAAAATAGCTGGTGAGAGTTTCTGAGGCACTCAGGACACTCTGCCCAGATTGCAGGCAGGAGCTCTGGCAGATCTGCCTTTTGTAAAAGGCAGTTTGTAACCCATTGCAAACACATAGTCATACCCCAACCGGCCGGCACCGGAAGTTAATTACCAGAATTACCCAGGGCAAACTACCACAGCTAGCCACCATTTCTCTGCTTTGCACAGACCCCAAGCTTTGAAAAAAAAATAAATAAAAAATGAGTAAGAAGCAGAAGAGAGCTCTTACCATAGGCAGCTTTTATGGAGAGAAAGAAAGGCAGACCCCAGATCCTGAGGTACCTGTAAACAAAATAAATCCAGAGGAAGTCATCATTGGAGATATATCCTGGTCCCCTTTTCAAAAAGCCTTTCTGGAAGATTGCATAAAGAATCTCAAAAAAGAGCTGGAGGATAAATGGGAAAATAAACTGAGATCAGGGCAAGAAGGATTTAGTGCCCTACAAGAAGGATATAATGCCCTGCAAAAGAGATATGAAAAAGACACCAATTTATTGAAAAGCAAAATTGGTGAATTGGAAATACATAATAATGCACTGAAAAATGAAATTAGTGAAGTGGAAAAAGAGTGCAATGAACAAATTGGCCAGTTACAAAAGGAGCTAAAAAAGGTAACTGAAGAAAAAAAACACTTTAAAAATAAGAATTAAACAAATGCAAGAGAATGACTCAATAAGACTTCAAGAATCAGTCAAACAAAAACAAAAAAGTGAAAAAAAAAGAAGAAAATATGAAATATCTCCTAGGAAAAACAACTGACTTGGAAAATAGATCTAGGAGAGACATCTAAGGATTATGGGACTTCCTGAAAGCAATGATGAAAAAAAGAATCTAAACACTATCTTCCAGGAAATCCTGAAAGAAAACTGCCCTGAGATTGTAGAGTCAGAAGGCAAAATCACCATTGAAAGAATTCACCGATCACCTTCTGAAAGAGACTCGAAAATTAAAACCCCAAGGAATATCGTGGCTGAATTTCAGGACTGTTAGCAGCTAGAAAGAAACAATTCAAATACCAAGGATCTATAATTGGAATCACACATGATCAGTCAGTCTCTACTTTGAAGGTTCAAAGGGCCTGGAACCACATATTCCGAAAGGCAAAGGAACTTCGATTACAGCCAAGAATAACCTATCCAGGTAGAATGTGCATTATGCTCCAGGGAAGAAGATGGTCATTTAATGATATAGGTGAATTTCACCTATTTCTAATGAAAAGACCAGATATGAACAAAAAATTCCACCTCCAAATACAGAACTCAAGAGAAGCATAAAAAAAAGGTAACAAAGAAAAGACTCTTGAGAACATTATTTCTACTATGGGGATACTAATAGATTGGGGGTATAATTAGATATTACTTCGATAATATGAAAAAGAATACTAGAGGGGGAAAGGCTATCATACTAGGGAAAAGAGGGAAAAGGTGATAAAATAAGATTTTAAAAAAAAAGGTAAAAATAGGTAAAATCTCATGAAGAGGCAAAGAAAACCCTAATATAATTGAGAGAAAGGAGGGAAATGAGCATTGTGTAAATCTTACTCTCATCAGATTGGGCTCTAAAAGTGTATATCAGACATTTGATTTCACAGAGAAACTTGTCCGGTGCTAGAGGGAAGTGGGAGGGAAAGGAGGAAAAGAAAGGGATAAACTAATAGAAGGGGAAAATGGAAGAATCAGGGGAAAGGAGTAAAAAAAGGGGGAGGGGTTCAAAAGGGTGGAGGATTGTTTGGGGGAGGGGGTCATCAAAAGCAAAATACTAAGGAAGGGGGAAGGGAGAACGGGAAAAGGAAAGGGAAAAACATAACTTGGCTAAATAAGATGGCAGGAAATAAAGAATTAGTTATTCTAACTGTGAATGTGAATGGGATGAACTCTCCCATAAAGCAGAAGAGTGGATTAAAAACCAAAATCCCACAATATGTTGTCTACAACTACATCTAAAACATAGTGACACATATAGGATGAAGGTAAAAGACTGGAGCAGAACCTATTATGCTTCAGATGAACAAAAAAAAAAAAAAAGCAGGGGTAACAATCCTTATCTCAGATCAAGTAAAAGCCAAGATAGATGTAATCAAAAGAGATAAGGAAGGAAACTATTTTATTAAAGGGTACCATAGATAATGTAGCAATATCAATACTAAATATATATGCACCAAGTGCAATAGAATCCAAATTCCTAGGGGAGAAATTAAGAGAGATACAAGAAGAAATAGACAGCCAAACTATACTAGTGGGGGATCTCCACTTGCTCTCTCAGAATTAGATAAATCAAACCACAAAATAAATAAGAAAGAAACTAGGGAGGTAAACCAATTGTTAGAAAAGTTAGGCATGATAGATCTCTGGAGAAAATTGAGTGGACACAGTAGGGAGTTTGCTTTTTTCTCAGCAGTCCATGGAACTTATACAAAAATTGACCATGTATTAGGGCATAAATACCTCAAAATCAAATGCAGAAAGGCAGAAATAGTAAATTTATCTTTCTCAGATCATGATGTAATAAAAATCACATGCAATATGAGGCCAGGAGAAAATAGACCAAAAGTTAATTGGAAATTAAATAATCTAACCCTGAAGAATGAATGGGTGAAAGAGCCAATCATAGACACAATCAGTAATTTCATCCAGGAGAATGACAATAATGAGACAACATACCAAAATTTGTGGGATATGGACAAAGTGGTTATAAGGGTCAATTTTATATCTCTAGATGCTTACTTGCATAAAATAGCGAAAGAAAAGATCAATGAATTGGGCTTATTGTTAAAAAAAAAAAAAACTTGAAAAAGAACAAATTAAAAACCCTCAATTAAATACCAAATTGGAAATTTTAAAAATAAAAGGGGAAATTAATAAAATGGGAAATAAGAAAACCATTGAATTAATAAATAAAACTAAGAGTTGGTTTTATGAAAAAAACCAACAAAATCAATAAGCCTTTAGTTAATTTGATAAGAAAAAGGAAAGAGTAAAATCAAATTGTTAGTCTCAAGAATGATAAGGGAGAACTTTCCTCTAATGGAGAGGAAATTAGAGTAATAATTAGGAGTTACTTTGCCTAACTTTATGCCAGTAAGTTTGATAATCTAAATAAAATGGAGGATTATCTACAAAAATGTAGATTGCCCAGGTTAACAGAAGAGGAAATAAATTATTCAAATAGCCCCATATTAGAAAAACAAATAGAACAAGCTATTAACCAATTCTCTAAGAAAAAATCTCCAGGGCCAGATGGATTTATATGTGAATTCTACCATTCATTCAACGAACAATTAATTTCAATACTATAAAAACTATTTGAAAAAATAGGGACACAAGTGCAAAAATGTTTGTGGCAGCCCTTTTTGTAGTGGCAAGAAACTGGAAATTGAAAGGATGCCCATCAATTGGAGAATGGCTGAATAAATTATGGTATATGAATGTTATGGAATATTATTGTTTTGTAAGAAACGAGCAACAGGAGGATTTCAGAGAGGCCTGGAGAGACTTGCATGACCTGATGCTGAGTAAAATCAGCAGAACCAGGAGGACATTATACATAGCAACAAAACTATACGATGATCAATTTTGATGGACATGGTTCTCTTCAACAATGATGTGATTCAGGTTCTCTTCAACAATGATGTGATTCAAACCAGTTCCTATTGTTCAGCGATGAAGATAGTCATATACATCCAGAGACAGGCCTGTGGGAACTGAGTGTGAACCACAACACAGCAATTTAACGCTTTCTATGAACATTTCCATGCATTTTGTTTTCCTTCTTAGGTTGTTTTTTTCTTCTTCTCTTTCCAGATCTGATGTTTCTTGTGCAGTAAGATAACTGTATAGATATGTATACATGTATTGTATTTGTCATATAATTTATCCTAT
>JAJPUD010009805.1:15868-30385 GCA_023553655.1 Myrmecobius fasciatus | reverse complement strand
CTATGCTCAAAAAGTTATCAAACTATGCATACCCTTTGACCCAGGAGAGTTTCTATTGGGCTTATATCCCAAAGAGATCTAAGAGGAGGGGAAGGGACCCACATGTGCAAGAATGTTTGTGGCAGCCCTTTTTGTAGTGGCTAGAAACTGGAAACTGAAGGGATGCCCATCAATTGGAGAGTGGCTGAATAAATTATGGTATATGAATGTTTTGGAATATTATTGTTCTGTAAGTAACGACCAGCAAGATGGTTTCAGAGAGGCCTGGAGAGACTTGCATGAACTGATGCTGAGTGAAACGAGCAGAAACAGGAGATCGTTATACATGGCAACAACAATATTATATGATGATCAACTCTGATGGACATGGCTCTCTGCACAAAGGATTGTCTCAAACCAGTTCCAATTGTTCAGTGAAGAAAGCTATACACATCCAGAGAGAGGGATATGAAATGTGGAGTACAACATAACATTTTCATGCTCTTTATTGATGTTTGCTTGCTGTGTGTTTTCTTTCTCTGATTTTTTTTTCTTGTAGATAGCATTTTTCTTGCACAACAACTTGTCAAGTATTTTATCATTATTAACATGTAATGGACTTCCTGCCTTTTAGGGGAGGGGGGGGACGGGGGGGGGAATTTGTAATGGAAAGCTTTGTAAAGATCAATGCTGAGAAACTACCCATACATATCTTATGCAAATAAAAAGCTTTATTAAAAAAAAACAACAACAAAAAAGAAAGAAAAGAAATTGCTCTAGATGTATTTATTGATGTATTCTGCCAAATGTTTAAAGAGCAGTTAATACCTGTGATATAAATAATATGTTAATAATATTTAATAATACTTAACCATGTTTGTCTCAGTTTCTTCATCGGTAATCTGGGGAAGAGATGGTAAACCAAGAAAACCCCAAATGGGATCACAAAGGGTTAGATACAATAAAACTAATGAGGAGCAACACAATAATATTTTAGTTTTTGAGAAACTAAGATAACTAATAAACTTACTTTTTAATCCAAATAAGGTCTGAATCGCTAAACCCCAAGCAATAATGAAGAAAATGTTAATTTCCAACCTATACACCAATGAATAATTGTACAAAACTTTGAAAATTTGACTCTTGCAAAAAAACTCCAGCAAAATATCACAAGCATAAATTATTTTCTATGACAATGTTAGATTTCTGCCAGTGTAGCAATGATTTGACATTAGGAAATTATTTAACATAAGTAATCCTATTTTTAAAATATGCAAAAATAATGTTTGAAAAATTAGAACATTCATGTATTCTAAAAAATAATTTATGTGAAGAAAATTGATGAATGCCTTTAACAGGCATGAGTATGCAGGGAATTCTTTTTTTTTTTTTTTTTGTTTTTTTTTGCTTTTTTCTAAGGCAATTGGGGTTAGGTGACTTGCCCAGGGTCACACAGCTAGGAAGTGTCTGAGACCAGATTTGAACTCAGGTCTTCCTGACTTCAGGGCTGGTGCTCTAACCACTGTGCCACCTAGCTGCCCCTATGCAGGGAATTCTTAACCAAACTAGGGATAGGAGAGAGCACAAAAAAAATAGATAATTTAATTTATGAGATTATAAAGTTTGTGCATGAAAGGAATCAATGCATTAGAATGATAGAAGAAATTATACTTCAGAGGAGGAAAAATATCTTTGGATCAAATATATCTAATAAGAATTTGATCTCTAAAATATATAGGTAATTAACAACAAATATAAAATAATAAAAATAATTCCCTAGTAGATTTAATAGAAGGATGTGAGCATACTGTTATCAAATAAAAAATAGAAAATTTTTAGCATCCACATGGAAGATTTCTGTGACTCAGTAATAAGAGCAATACAAATTAAATCATCTTTGAGGTTTTACCACATATCCAGCAAATTAACAAAGATGACAAAATATGGACATAGCTACAATTGGAGCGATTGTAGGAAGCTAGGCTTACTAATACTCTTTTTCATTGAACGGAATTGAAATTTGTGTATTTTAATGTTAAAAATGCTTTCATGCTTTTAGTAATTATGAGAGTTGAAACTTAAATTCTAGACACCTTAGAAAGATATCAATTATTATTAAATTATTGAAAGTTATAGATTCAAAGCTAAATTGTTCATTTTTTCTCAAAATAAAAAATCAAATTATAAAGTTCTAGCCTTTTTCATTTAAAAAGAAAAAGAATTATCACTGTGCTGAAATCAAACTAATATGTTGAATTTAATTCTAGTAAATTATCTTTGTCTTCTTCAATTCTGATAATGAAGTGTTTATTTTTCTCCCCTTTATATGTATACCCCATTAAATATATCTGTTCTTATGACATGTGTTTTTCAATAACACTATATCTTCAATAGATAATCACAATGGTTTGAATCCAAATCTACCAAATATAATCATAAATACATTCTTCATACTAATCTTGACAGGTGTGACCTGAAATATTTGACATATGTGAGATTAGGTTGACATCTGTGTTCTGAGAGAGAGGTGTGAAATGCAGAGACAGATGCATGTAAGAAATTATTGGTATTATATGTCAATGAGCACAGCTTCAGAAGAAAAAATACTGGAAGTGGGTTTTCATTCTGCTTTTGCCACCCACAATGTCCCTATTACCATGCTGTGAGTGTGTGTCCCTCATTAGTGCTTATTTAATAAAGAAATGAAGGTCAGAAGGGCTTCACAACCACATAATGTTCTGGAGAGAACAAAAAAGCTTAATCTTGGACTGGTAGGAGAGATCTTGTAGAGAACCCTCTTTAAGACAAATTTTTTCAAAGTTAGAGATAATTATATTAAAGCCCCCCCTTCTCCGACCCACTCCATCTCACTATTCATTCTTTCAAATATATTCATATCATTTAAACCACCTCTACCATTTAGAATTCTTATTTCTATAAAGGCTTAACTTAAGGTCCACTTCCTGGATAAAACCTTTATTTATTCTGAAAATTAGAAAGGATCAGTCTCCCTTAGCCCACTAAAATTATCTTGTATTTATTCATCTGTGTACATATTTCAACACCAATCTTCCTCATGGCAATTTCTTTGAGGGCAAGTATTGTTCTGCTTTTTATGATTATATCACTACAATTTAAGTTGATAGACATAGGAGTTATTATGTAAAGCTCATTAAATTGAATTAAATTTAAATCATTCCAGATATGAGATTAATCTTGTATCTCAAATAATGATTCAGATAGGAGACTAAGCATTCTAGAGCATGATATGGGAAAATAGATTTCCAGGAGATTTTTTTTTTCATTTGCTTTATCTTGGCATATAACTCCATATAAGACTCCTCATAAAATTGGGAAGTATGATAGGAAACTCAGAGCCAGAATTCTTGAGTTCACTGTCTAGCATTTAATCTCTTTGGAGCTTCAATTTCCTCATTTGCAAGAGAATGTTGGATTTGATAGTGTTTAAATTTCCTTCCAACTAAATATCATTGATCCTATACTTCCAAATAACCTGGATTCTTAAGAAATTTATTAGCAATTAGTCAACAAATGATTGATTGAATTCAACTTCCCCCGCCCCCAACCCTCCAAAATCAAGCATAATCTTAGTGATTTGGAGCATGCTTGATATGTATCAGTGAATTCTTCAGTTTATTCTGGGAAAATGCAGCTGTTTGAAAAACAAACCAGCTCCTTATGTAAGGGCATGTCTTAGGGAGTTTGAGCACCCCTTGAAGTGTGTGTAACATTGCAACCTGAAATGCAGCAGCTCTTCCAAAATGCTAGCTCTTAAAATCCCCAATAATGAAATGCCTCATTGGTTTGACTGAAGCAGAAAAGCTAGAATTTGGCTAAACTGAGGTGGATTTAAAATTGAGGTGGGTAATGAAACATTCTTGCGTAGCCCATGGGGGTCATTGGATTGAACACTGGATCAAAATCTGGGTTGCATAAAAAAAATTCAGTGAAAAGTTTTAGGGGTCTTGAATTCCCAAAGATGAAGGCCAGTGCTTTCCTCCTAACCCCCAGATATATATGCCAGGAGAAGTTCCACCAGCATATTGAAGTTGGAGAAACATCTGTGAGAATCCAATTTCAAAACATTCTAGTAAACCTGAGACTGTAATGAATTTTGATATTGTAAATAATACTACAATTGTATTTGAACCTCAAACATGTTTTCATATCCTTGGGCGGCCTCTTTTGATATATGGACACATTTCCTTTTTCTCTAAGTGCAGGAGGGGAAAAAGGAAAGGGAGGGGGTGCTACTTTTCCTGAAAATTATTGGAAGTTTTACTGAGAACATTTTAGCCTCCAAGCATACTCCCATGAATGATTCCAATACAACACTAATCTGATACTTGAATTTGAATTGCTAATATTATAAAAAAATTGTTGCCTATATTGCCACTACTGAAGCTTACTCCTGCTAAGCCAGATGTCTATTATCCATCCTGAATACACAAATTAGATTGCTAACTCTTAAAAAAAAAAAGTTTTATTTTTGCTTACATGGAATGATTCCTAACATATAATGTTAATTAAGCTAATCAAAAAGTGATCACATATTGTCGTTGCATATATTAAAATAACCTGCCAACTAACTTTGATCTGTCCCAATCTTTATACCTTGCCAACAACAGTATAGTTATGTTTGTATTATTGTCTATTATCCATCCTGAATACACAAATTAAATTGCTAATGTTTAAAAAGAAACTTTATTTTTGCTTATATGGAATGATTCCTAACATATAATGTGAAATAAGATTCTCAAAAATTGACCACATATTGTCAATGCATATAGTAAAATAATGTGTCAACTAACTTTGATCTGTCCCAGTCTATATGACTTGCCAATAACAATATGGATATGTGTGCATTATTGTCTCCTCCCAGTCAGAGAGCCATATATGACTCCCATGTTTCATCTGAAAGGCAGAGATACTGTGTCTAAAGATGGCATCTGTTAATAGAGGTATTGACTGTCATTAGAATATGAGAACTTCTCATTGTTCACTATTATCATCTGGTATTTATCTGACAGAGTAATGCTTTCTGAAGAATAAAGTTCTGCTGGCTGAAATAATTTTTGAAGACGAGTTGCATCTTAAAATGAGGTTGGAAGAGGTTGGGATACTTTTATGGGACAAAAATATATCTAGGACATAGGAGTGGGGAAAAATAAACTTATGTGAGGTTAGTGTGAGAAAAGAGATTGAGAGAACATACACTGGCATTATCACAATGGGAGAGAAGGATGTTATCACCCAGAAGAAAAACTATGCTGAGAATGGTGATGGTGATGTTCCTTAGACTTCTTCTTTTTTACTCTCATGGTATTTCCAAAGCTTAATTCATCTTTAAGGTTGGATTTATAATTTCTATTTAATTAACTTCAATAATAGATAGTTTGATCAGTCATAGTTATTATGATCTGTGTTTCATCATTTCTGAACGGGTTACTGAACAAAATGAATATAGGAGTAGTAAGGAGAATATTTATTAATTAGGGTAGAAATTAATTGTCTTGTCCCCCATACCTCTCATTTAAAAGACTGAACTGGGGATTCAAAAGCCAATTTATAGAAAACCTTATGAATTGTCCAATTTGATAAACTTCCCAAAAGCAGAGAAAGATTGAGCATTGTGTATCCACTTCTTTTCTCCATAGGCTAAAGCACAGAATATAAAATTATAGTTTGAACTCTAAGGTAGGAAAAGATTCAGAGAGAAATGAGATACTTTGTTTTATTAGGATTTGATGACAACAGATGATTTTAAATAAAGGCACATAACCTCTGAAGAATCTAAACTTTTAGTAGTGAAAAATAACAATGGAGAAAACAATGATAGCTCTAAGTGGACTTCATTACCTACTTCGTTTCTTACAGTGTACTTATTACATCATTTTTATGCAAAAAATGACATGAAAGGTATATGATCAAAAGTAATGTGTGACAATCATATACATAGTAGGGATAACAGGTAACATGAACAGTCTGGTTGTTGCACTAATATCTATACAATGATAAAAGACTAAAATTCATATTATGCCTGGTAAGCCCCATGTGAAAGAAGATTAATGCGATGCTCTGGAGAAATATGACCCAGGGGAGAAGGCATGAGTTAACACAGGAAGAAATATTCACATTGATGAGCATACAAATGTAATAGTGAAGTATCCAGTAGCAAACAGATATTTCACATCCTTCAAATTTTGTTTCAATATTTTAAAATTGTAATTTACATTTCTTCTCTATATCATCAATTCAATGAATCATAGTTCTACATATCCATTTCATTATCTCAATATAATAATGGGCTTACATTGTCTATTTGGTATCCTCCTACATAGGTACAGGATTATGAAGTAGAAACAAGATATATATAGCACAAGTCATGATGCTGATACTATCATTTGGCTGCTTATTAAAGGAGTGATAAGGGCTAAGGGCTAATGCAAGTGAGGTCTGAGAACACATGCTCAGGAAGCACTAGACCCTTGGGTGACATTCCAGATTTAAGTGCTATTGTTTTCCCTTTGATGGATGAGTGGATTAAGATAGGACCAGGATACTAGTCTAGTAGATAGGAGAATACTATAGATATAGTACTGTTTTAATAAAACAAAAGTATTTAGCAAAATCTTTCATCATTTCCCTTTGCATATGATTAAGATAAATTGATTAGATAATAACATAGTTATGTAAATTCATAAGTGTTTGAAAAGAAAAATCCAATGTATGGTAATCAATGGATCAAGGATAGCCTGAAAAGAAAACTTTAGTTTCTGTCATAAACTCTATTCTATTCAACATAAGATTATTTTCTTTCATCAGAATTTTATGACAGTATGTGACATGAAAACATGAAGCCCAAGTGTATTAAATTTCAGGTGACACAAAACTGAGGACAGGTAGCTAACAGGGAATAATATAGTTAGAATTCAAGAAGATTTCAAAATCTTAGAATGATAGATCAAATCCAAAAATAAGCTATTTGAATATAAGGAGGGTCCTATGAAGTTCAAAAAATAAATGTAACAAAAAGCAACTTTATGAAATGAAGTTAGGTAACAGTTCATTTGAAGATGACATTAAAAAACTTCAACGATAGGCTAAATAAAATAATATAAAATTTGTTACATTTTGATCAATCATAAAGCACTTATTAATAACTTACTTCATGACAGGCACAGTCCTGGGCTCTGGAGGCATAAATTCAAACAGTCAGATAGTACAATGGATAGAGTACTTAGCCTGAAGTTAGGAAAACCTGAATTTGAATCCTGCCTCTTACAATCGCTGTATGACTCCTGGCATTACAGCCTCAGTTATTTTATCTGTAAAGTGGGAGCAATTATAGCATCAAACTCATATGTATTTTGTGAGGATCAAATGACATGACAAAAATCTTTGCAATTTTGAGATATTTAATAAGGTAGAGTATTATAAACCATGAGTATGTAAATATAAGTAGATAAAACAAATGAGAAAGAAACATATGAGGGTGTTGTTTAGGAGATAGAGCACTGGCAATCTTTGCATTTCCATTCACAATTTCAGTTAAACACTGATAAGCTTAGAAAATTTCAGTTGGAAGAAAAATTATCAACCATCTAGTTCAACATATATATATAATCTTTAGCAAAACCTGCCAGACAAGTGGTCATTCATTCTTTGCTTGAAGATCTCCAATGAGGTTAACTCATCACTCCCTGAGTTAGCCCATTTCATATTTGGATAACACTGATCATTAAGAAGATTTTTGTTTTGGTTGTTTGGGTTTGATTTTATTTTTTCTTTCCATAAAGCTTAACTTTTCCTTTTTGCAATATATACCCATGATTCCTGCTCCTGCTTTTGCCCCCCTGGGATAAAACAGAACAAGTGTAATTTCTTTTTGGTATCATAGCCATTCAAGTAATTGAAGTAATTTTCATGTTCATTCTAAGCCTTTTCTTTTTTAGGATGAATATCCCTATCCTTATGTACCATTGCATAAAAGCCCTTTGTCATTCTAGTTAGCCTCCACTGGACATCAGCTTAAAATCTGGCATCTAGAACTGAATGTAATGCCCCAATTGTGGCCAGAATGAAGCAGAGTACAATAGATGATTGCTTCCTATTCCTGTTTGTGTAGCCCATGATTGCTTTAGCATTGATCATTAACAGATTATGTTTTTTAAACTTATATTCAACAAGTCTTTACTATCTGTCCCCTGCATTTTTTAAAACTTTTATATAATGCTACCTTCCCTATTTTAAATTATAAGTAAATTTCTTGAATCTAAGTTTAAGACTTTATATTTACTTTTATTATATACTAGTTTCTTAATTTAATCTTAATTTTGTAGCTACTTAATGTCATTTTGGAGTCTGATTCTGTCATATAATGTGCTAGCTACTTTTAAAAATGTAATATAAATTTTATACATGATATTGGGTTTTGGGTACAAATCACAAAGAAAAAAAATTTTGACTCAAAATGACCCCCAAATCTTTCCAAATGATAAGCTGTAAAATATGAAATTACCTGATTCAAGAAGTAGCAAGTTTCCTGTCACTGGAAATGTCCCAACAAAACCCATTTATTATTAAAAAGAGATTCTTGCATGGCTGAGAGAATTGGACTAGGTAATATTTGAAGTCTTTCTTTCTCTAAGATACTATTTATTTTCTTATTCTATTCTATGACATTTGTTTTGTACTTCTCTTTTCCTCCTCCTCTTCCTCTTTCTCCTCTTTTCATGAAGTGTTATTACTGTTGGCCTTGTGTCAATTGAAAATTTAATAGATTCAATCCATGTTGCTAATATTTAAAAAAATGGTTAAAAAATAAATAGCACAGTTTTAAGCATAAATCCTAGGAATTTTACATGAAGTATCTCTGTCAAGTAGTCATAATTCATTAAAGACTACTCTAAATACATCCATTACATCAGTTTCTAATCCATCCATTCACATTGTTGTCTTATTCAAGATTTCTCCATTTTCTACAAGAATGGCATGAACTATTTTATTAAATGTTTCAGTAAAGCATCTACACAATAGAACTACAAAATTTTCCCATTATGCCATTTTGTTAATCCTGTCAGAAAGAAAATTTGGTGAGTCTAGCAGAATATGAGTTAACATATCTAAAGAATGTTGCAAACATTAAAGCACTATCTAAATGCTAGTGAAGATAAGAATGTATCCTCCATAACAACATGTTAATTTTCATCTCTTACTACTTCCTTTTCAAGATGTCCATTAATCAATTCTTTTGTCATATGTTCTATAATTTTTCCTGGAATTGAAGTCAGGTTTACTAACTATATGTAGCAGGCTTTACTTTTTTTTTTCCATTTTGGAACAATCAGAACAATACATACCAACTTCACATCTACTTCTCTGGTACTTGATGAGCTCGCAAAACTTACTTTGTACTGCAGCTGGAACTTGGCATAAACTTTGACAGCCAGATGTGATGCTTTTTCTTCCTGAATACATGGCTTATGGTCATTTTAATAATACATTTCCCCCCCAGGAAAACTCAAATGAGATGCAGCATCTGTTTTCTAGTGCACACTACTTGCTTCAATACTTCTCAAAAGATTTAAGTGGTTTTTTAATTTTAAGATTTAAGATGAAAATTGGTGTGGATACTTCTTCCAGAAATATTGAGCTTGATTTCCCAAAACTTAGTGAATGCTCTTCATAGTGTTCTTCATAAAACAAATGCACCAATAAACCAATAAAAAAATAGTTCATTATCTCCTTATCAGCCTTCTGATGGTCAGTCATATTAGCTTTGTCCCTGTATGCCACCTACACATTCCATCAATTGATCTAAACCTTGAAGCCTCTCCATATTGGTAATATATGTTAAAACCTGTTTTCCAATAGCACATTCTTTGGGAAAGAGGTTTTTTTTGTTTGTTTGTTTGTTTGTTTTGGGTTTTTTTCCCATACTACATTGAGAACTCAAAGTAGTATTTTAGTTAGAGAGCTAGTGAATAACTAAATAAAACATACCCAATTTCTTAACACATTTTATAAAATTCCAAATATCAGCTCCATGCTAAGAATAATTTAAAAAAATGTTTGTGCTTTTATTCCTGTGCTTAGGAATAATGTCTTACTTGCACATCAGGAAAGAAACAGTGAGTAGAACTGTGATTTCATTGGTGTACAAAATTTCCATGAAGAACCATTTGTGCCAATACACGTTAACTCTTTCTTTGCAATTTAACTATTCAAATTGTCCAGAACATTAAATGATTAAGCAACTTGCACACCCAATGTGTGTCAGAAACCAAACTTAAACTTTAAGCTTTAAGACTAGTTCTCTATCCTATTAATCAACTCTGCCTCTTTTTCTTGAAATCAGTAGGTACTTAATTACTTTTTATTGAATTTAGACGAACAAATTGGCAAGGCATATTATAATGACTAGATCTACATTGGCAAAACTTTCTTGATAGTGTGTTTAATTTAGTAAAACAAAAGAGAAGAAATATCTTCATATATCTTATTTAACATCACCTTAGCAACCAAGATATTTAATTTCATAAATGAAAACTTTTTCCTGGACTCCAAATATTTTCATGACAGTTAATGCTTGATCGTAATTTTTTTTTAAAAGAAAACCCTTCCCCTACATTTTGACTATTGAGATGCCTAAGTACTTTTTTTCCAGAATATTATTATACATTATTAATATAATACAAACACTTGAAATATTTCTGACCCCCACATAGAAATGAGTCCCATTAAGCCTAGATTCTCAATAATTTTTGTTCCTAAGAACAAAATCATTTTTAATAATCCTCAAATATACACTAACAAACTGAAAAGGAGAATTGAAATAAGGATAACTTTTTTTCTAAATTACTCCAAGAGAGGATTTTAATCTGAATTATTACTGAAAAATAGTCTTTTTTATTTCATTGAGACTGGAGAACTCAATGAATGAAAATCTGGGTTATTCCATGATTCCAATATTTTATGCTCTCTTATAATTTCAGTCTCTTTTTAAATGTTTACATGGTTAATGAATACAATGCTAGAATAACATGGTAGAGACTAGATTAAATTGCTTTAAATTAACTATTTTAATTAAAGAATGCACAGGATAACTTAATGTATTATTTGTCCATATATATATGAATCATTTCCAAGAAATCTGTAACAAATAATGTATGAAAAATATTGAAAATTTTCTAATCTAAATTTATGTTTTCACAGTACCATATACTTTTTTGGAAGGTAGTAACTATTACCTTGCCTTCTCCAGCATTATCCAAAATATAAATGATTATTTATTGAATATGTTAATTATGTTAATTGTAATAAAAGTGGATAGAAACAGAACCTTTCCTATTTCATTGTTTGTGATTTTCAGTTAGACAAATATAGAACTCCATTTTGGGGGATACAATAACAGCTATGGATAGTTTAGCAATATGCATGATTTGGAAGCTTTACAATCTTTCCTAGCAATTATCAATTAGTCATTTATACATACACACATATTTATATGCTTATGTATGTATCTGTAAGGTGGAAGATAATTTATAACAAAAGAAAATCTAACTCTTAAAATAAACAATAGCTTGGGAAAAACATTAAATCGAAGTCCCTGTGGACTTGGGATAAGTATGCTTGGATAATGCATCCTTCTTATGCATCCACAATTTAGAAAGTAAAGCAATTGTTCTGTGAAGTGGGGGTATAGGAGCTCTTGCTTATATGTGCAAAGAAGATACTATTCTCATTCTAAGGCTACCTTTAGACAGCACACAAATAGGGAAACAATGAAACTCTATGAAGATGTTTAGATTGGCCCATTATAACATAACAATGGAACTTTTATACATATTATCACTACAAATAGTAACAGAATCAAATGAGTCTCACCAATGTGAGATTGGTGGTGGTGATGTTGCAGGAAAGGGAAAGTTCCTTTTGTATTGGTATTGATCTTCCTATGAAATGTGAATCCTATGAAGTGTGAAAGTATGGTGGCTCAAATAGGGCAGGAAGCTACTGAGAGTTTTTAATCATGGAATATCTAAAAGAGCTTGTCAGTGATACTGCTGTCACAGGATATTTGACAACACCTTCCAAATTCCCTTTTTTATTCTTGTGGTAAAGTTTCAAAATTTATGGAAACTTGAGAATCAGTGGTAAGGAAATTTTGGATTTTAGTGCCTTCATGTTAAAAAAAAAAATAGAAGGGGAAGTTGGAAGCTTCATATTTAATACAGTGCCTGATATATAGTAGATTCCCCCTGAAAGCCAATTGACAAGATATTTCTGGTTGAATGTAATTTAAACATGTTTTTATTCTATGGTTCTTTTTTTTCTCTTCTTTTTTTTTATTTTTTTATTAAAGCTTTTTATTTGTATAACATATGTATGGGTAGTTCCCCAGAATTGATCTTTACAAAGCTTTCCATTACAAATTTTACTCCCAGTCCCCTCCCCTCCCCTAGATGGCAGGAAGTCCACTACATGTTAATAATGTTGAAATACTTGACAAGTTATGCAAGAAAAATCCTATCTACAAGAAAAAAAAGAAAATCAGAGAAAGGGAACACAATGCAAGCAAATATCAATAGAGAGCGTGAAAATGTTATGTTGTGGTCCATATTTCATATCCCTCTCTCTGGGTGTATATGGTCTTCTTCAGTGAAGAATTGGAACTGGTTTGAGACAATTCTTTGTTGCAGAGAGCCATGTCCATCAGAATCGATCATCATGTAATACTGTTGTTGCTGGGTATGATGATCTCCTGGTTCTGCTCGTTTCACTCAGCATCAGTTCATGCAAGTCTCTCAAGGCCTCTCTGAAATCATCTTGCTGGTCATTTCTTACACAGCAATAATATTCCATAATATTCATATACCATAATTTATTCAGCCACTCTCCAATTGATGGGCATCCCTTCAGTTTCCATTTTCTAGCCACTACAAAAAGGGCTGCCACAAACATTCTTGCACATATGGATCCCTTCCCCTCCGCTAAGATCTCTTTGGGATATAGGCCCAGTCGAAACACTGCTGGGTCAAAGGGTATGCACAGTTTGATAACGTTTTGAGCGTAGCTCCAAATTGCTCTCCAGAATGGTTGGATCCATTCACAGTTCCACCAACAATGTATTAGAGTCCCAGCATTCCCACATCCCCTCCAGCATTCATTGTTATCTTCTCCTGTCATTTTAGCCAATCTGACAGGTATGTAGTAGTACCTCAGAGTTGTCTTAATTTGCATTTCTCTGATCAATAGTGATTTGGAGCACCTTTTCATATGACTAGAGATGGTTTTAATTTCATCATCTGAAAATTGTCTGTTCATATCCCTTGACCACTTATCTATTGAAGAGTGGCTTGAATTCTTATATATATGAGACAATTCTCTATATATTTTAGAAATGAGGCCTTTATCAGAACCATTAAATGTAAAGATGATTTCCCAATTTGATGCTTCCCTCCTAATCTTGTCTGCATTAAGTTTGTTTGTACAGAAACTTTTTAACTTAATATAATCAAAATTATCCATCTGGTGTTCAATTAGGAGTTCCAGGTCTTCTTTGGACATAAATTTATTCCAGCTCCACAAGTCTGAGAGATAAACTATATTACGTTCCTCTAACTTGCTTACAAAGTTCCTCTTTATATCTAGATCATGAACCCATTTAGATCTTATCTTGGTATGTGGTGTTAGGTATGGGTGAAGCCCTAATTTCTTCCACACTAGTTTCCAATTTTCCCAGCTGTTTTTGCCAAATAGTGAGTATTTATCCCAAAAGCTGGGGTCTTTGGGTTTATCGAATACTAGATTGTTAAGGTTATTGCCTAGATTGTCCTGATATCCTAGCCACTGATCGACTGCTCTGTTTCTTAGCCAGTACCAAACAGTTTTGAAGACCACTGCTATATAATATAGTTTTAGATCTGGTACAGCAAGGCCACCTTCATCTGCCTTTTTTTTTCATTAATACCCTTGAAATCCTTGACCTTTTGTTCTGCCAAATGAACTTTGCTACTATTTTTTCTAGATCTGTAAGATAATTTTCTTGGGAGTTTGATTGATATGGCACTAAATAAGTAGATTAGTTTGGGTAGTATTATCGTTTTATTATATTCGTTCTGCCTACCCATGAGCACTTAATGTTTTTCCAATTGATTAGGTCTGATTTTATTTGTGTGGGAAGTGTTTTGTAGTTTAGTTTATATAGTTTCTGACTTTTCCTTGGCAGATAGATTCCCAAATATTTTATCCTATGATCTGCTATTTGGAATGGAATTTCTTTTTGTATCTCTTGCTGCTGAACTTTGTTGGTAATATATAAGAATGCTGATGATTTATGTGGATTAATGTTGAATCCTGCCACTTTGCTGAAGTTGTGAATTGTTTCTAGTAGTTTTTTAGTTGAGTCTCTAGGGTTCTCTAAGGATACCATCATGTCATCTGCAAAGAGTGATAATTTGGTTTCTTCATTACCTACTCTGATTCCTTTTTCTTCTCTTATTGCTAAAGCTA
>JAJPUD010009805.1:0-10868 GCA_023553655.1 Myrmecobius fasciatus | reverse complement strand
CCCGGTGGGGGCTAGGACTAAATCAGGATTACTCCTTAAACAAGGCAAGTCTGCCAGAACACCTGCCCCCAATCAGGGCAGAGTGTCCCGAGTGCCTCAGATAAACTCCAGGTTTTTGGAATTTGGAGTTTGGAGTTTCTGCCACGATGAGCTGAGCTGAGTCCCACCCTCACTTCCATCCTATACCCCAGTCCACTTGTTTATCCCTCTGTCCGAGTTAGACAAACCTGATATGAAGTTCTTGAGAGAGCAGTGTCCAAATATTTCTGAGTTTGTTGACTTGAAGATCAGTTCAGAGGCTTATTTTATTGTTGGTTTGAGAGAAGATTGGAGGAGGATGCAGAGAGTCACATTTTCACTCTGCCATCTTGGCTCTGCCCCCGTATTCTATGATTCTTTATGAACAAAGTTCGTCCTAGAAAAGATTCTTGAAATGAAATTTATGGCTTGAATTCAGCTTATTTTTTTTCAAAGATAAAGTTAAAACTTGCAACTCTAAACTTTTGTCTCTTACAGCTCTACAGCTTCCTAGATGGCAAGGATGTGTTTCTCATGAATATATGTAAGCAGATGTTAGAAGTGGAATGGGGAATTAGAAGAATTTTTTTTCTTTTATTTTGTAGTAGTGGTGATAAGGTTACCTGTAGGGCAGGAATGGAAAAAAAAATAATGATTAGTTGCAGCAGTAGAAATGGTAAAAACATGAGAAACTCTTGCCTGTAGTTATATGCAAATGAATTTAGCAATAATGTGATCAAGGTTTCATGAGTAAATATATAACACCCACATAAACAGCTGAAAATTAAAAACTTTAGTTAAATAGTTTATTATTCCAGATGATAAATAAATGGTTTTTAAAAAATTTTATTATTACATCGGTCACATCTTCCCCCTGGATTCATTGACTACTTGATCAAATAAGCTGAAATGGTTTGTAGATGACTTATTTATTTTGCCTTTTGACACCATTTCATGGATTCTAAAATGATGATTATTTTAAGTTGGCTAAAACAGCCCTTGTTATGTATGCATGACAAACTAATTGGTTTCTACCTATCTTTAAAATCTGATTTCATATATTGCTTCATTATATACAATCATTTTTAATCAAACTATATAGCTAGCTATTTTCTATGCATAATTTTATTTCTCCTACTTTTGTGTATTTGGACACCTCATGGCCCATATCTGTAATGTTCTCATTCCTCATTTTTTCTTAAATAAAACTTACCTACTTTAATGCATATCTCTTCTTATGAAATACATTTTCTGATTTCTCTTCTTTCTCCAGTTATTAGTGCTTTTGCTTTCTTGAAAGTACCATGTGGGGGGCAGCTAGGTGGCACAGTGGATAGAACACCAGCCTGGAAGTCAGGAAGTCCTGAGTTCAAATTTGGCTCACTTAACACTCCTAGCTGTGTGACCCTGGGCAAGTCATTTAACTCCCATTGCCTCAGGAGAAAAAAAAAGAAAGAAAAGAAAAAAAAGGAAGTATCATGTGTATCTTTTATGTTTAATTTCATGTGTATTCATTAAAACTCCTGCCCTTCCCTGAAAAAAAAATAAAATAAAATCATGTAAGCTTCTTGAGGGAAGACATATTCATTTTTATTTTTCCCTCCAGACATATAACATAATATCTGGCACAAGGCAGACACTGAAACCCTACCTTTTCAAAAGCTATTTTTGGAATAAAAAACAATTCCTGAAGAATAAGTCTATCCAACTGCCATTTTTGTCTATTTGATTTAATATAGCTGATTTGGCCAAATCTGGAACTGAATTTGTCAAGTTTTGTTACTTTTGTAGATAACCTTTGAGGCTGGTTTCTGACATTTATATACGGAGGAAACTCACTGAGAGAGATCATTTAATTCAACCCTTTCATTTTATAGATAAAGATGATGGGGGTAATGAAAGCTTAAGTGATATGCTCAAGGTCATTTTGTATATCAGAGCTGGGATTTGAACCCATCCTCTGATGGCAAATCCTATACTCTTTCCACATAATGCATGAAAAACAATTACTTCCTAAGGAGATTGTTTTTTAAAAATATGAAACAGCATGGATTCCATTATGTCTTTAGCAAAATTAAAACACACATACACACACACACACACACACACACACACACACACACACACTAAACCTTTAGCACAAACATTTTTTGAGTTGAAACATACTTTATCATATTCCTTTTGGGGAATCTTTCTTAGAAGCCTTGCTTTTGACTTTAAATATAAAGTTGGTCAGCTTGCTCCAATTTGATTCTTAACAATATGTTTATATTTATGCAGCTGCCAACAGCCCATAGTCATGAGTTGAACACTCATGAGTGAGACTGTGATGGCTATTTATTATGATAAAAGAGAGTGACCTAAAGCTAAATGAATACTCTAAGGACATGATGTATAATTAAGACCATTTATAAGCTTAACAATTTTTTTCTGTTTCCTTCTGCATTTTCTCAAATGTATAGACTTCATGACCCCTTCTGCAATTGGTGGGAAAAATGGAGACATCCCTACAGATTTATTCTAATGAACTAATATAAAGGAGAGTGGGAGGGCACATGATTTTACATGTACAGATGAAATTATGGAATTTTTGGAATTTGCAACTTGCCATGACTCACAGCTTCATTGGTCATTTAAATGTTCCACGGTCAAGGAAGTTGAAAGGTAGAGAATGTATAACACATTGATTGTTCTGCCTCACTTAGATGTGGAATTCTAAATGACTAGAGACCTCTTAAGTGAATATGGTACTCTACAATTTGACAAATTAGGTTATCTATGTCATGGAAGTAGACTATATTATCTCTCTCTATTTTTAATTACTGGATTTTCTCCATTTAGAAAATATGAGAGAGATATTGACTAATGCACTATTTTCAAATATTATGGGTGTGGTGGATTTTATTTTAAATAGTTTGATTGTCTTTAGACTTTACCTTGTATATATTTCCAAATGCATTCTTCACTCTGCCCACTCAATGCTTATTACTGTCTCTCTCTATATATAGATATATAGAAACATGTATATATAGATATATGTATATATAATACAGAAAATAAAGTATTTCAGCAAAACAAAGCAAAATATCAATTGAGTCTGACAGAATTATACTGTAGTAAATCAAACAAGACTGAAATTTTGTGACAAAGCATTTGCTGAGACCATAATATGGGTGACACATTGTGGAAATTGAGAGAGATTCAAGGAAAAATTAAATTAAACCCTGTTTTCAAGTAGCTTACCTTCTAAGAGGGGAAACAACATGTACATAAACAACAACAACAAAAAAAGATAGATAGTTGCTTTAGAGAGAAAAGTATTACAAGTTGAAGGAACAGAAAAGTTTCCTACAATCTGTTGAGGGAAGTCTATAAAACAAAACAAAACAAACAAACAAAAAAAAAAAACTCAAGACTTTTAAAGGTAGAATGAGATCAAATAAACTAGAGTCAAATTTCATTAGCATACTAAAAATAAATCACCTTCCTTTATATTCCAACAGCTACTTACTATCTATATGATCTTCAGTAAAATGTTAAACCTCTCTGGGCCTTAGCTTCTTCAACTGAAAAATTCACAGGTTTGTTTCTTAGGTTCTTTTGAGTTCTACATCTATGAGCCTAGTCAATGTGAGAATGATGCTTTTCACGTTTAGGTAGGCTTGACACTGGATATCAGCTTACATAGACTTCAAGAGCTTTTGCTTTACTGGCAAAGATTACAGGACACAGTTGTCCCCAGAATAGCATAAAGCTAACAGAGTAAGATTTAACTTAGGATATCACCTCCTGTGTATCATCAGACTTTTTGCTCTTAAAACGACCTAAATTACTTATTTAATTAATAATTAATATTATTGAGGTCCCCAAAAGATATATTGTTTATATAGATTGTATTTATCAATATTTATCAGAGTAGAAAATTTTTAAAAATGAGTAAACTCCTTGAAAGGGACTTGAAAGTGTTTGAAACGACCAGCAGGACGATTTCAGAGAGGCCTGGAGAGACTTGCATGAACTGATGCTGAATGAAACGAGCAGAACCAGGAGATCATCATACACAGCAACAACAGTATTACATGATGATCAATTCTGATGGACATGGCTCTCTGCAACAAAGAATTGTCTCAAACCAGTTCCAATTGTTCACTGAAGAAAACCATATACACCCAGAGAGAGGGACATGAAATATGGACCACAACGCAACATTTTCATGATCTCTATTGACATTTGCTTGCATTGTGTTGCCTTTCTCTGATTCTTTTTTTTTTCTTGTAGATAGGATTTTTCTTGCATAACTTGTCAAGCATTTCAACATTATTAACATGTAGTGGACTTCCTGCCATCTAGGGGAGGGGAGGGGACTGGGGGTAAAATTTGTATTGGAAAGCTTTGTAAAGATCAAGGTTGGGGAAATACCCATACATGTGTTATACAAATTAAAAAAAAAAGAATTTGGAAGAGTAGGTGGAGAAGAGTGCTAAGGACAGCAGTCACTTCAAGTCCCCTTGCATCACTTCCCTCACTGTATTATAACTTTTTTTAAGCCCATGAATTTCATATGGTCCTGGTGATGTGGCGGGGAAGGGGGGACTCAAGGAATAGGAATAAGAGTATAAGTTGGATAGTAAGGGAAATTGGGAAAAGAAAACATATTTAGGACCAAAAAAAATAAATTACTGACTATAATGATAATAATCACATCAAGATGGTTGTTGTGCGATAAAGTCTGTCTAAATGGTAAAAATGAACAAACACAGAAAAAAGCCATATATATTAATGATATTTATAATAAAGTCAAAATAATGTAAGGTAGAGTTTATACAAATAATTCTGAGAAATACCTGATATAATGGTACAAATAGCCAAAATTACATAATAGTTCAGAAAAAATCAAGAATTAAGAGAAAATATAAAAAGAAATAAGATTTGAAGTTAGAACTATTGATGAGGAGGGCATATGGAACAATCCATGAAAATTCTTGGAGTTTAGAAATGGAGTGTCATGTTCAAAGAACATCAAGGAGTCACCGAATCCAAGTTGCATGTAGGGGAATAAGGTATAAGACTGAAATGGCAGGAAAAAATGGTTATGAAGAGAAACCAAATTATTTTATATCTGATCCTGACATAACAGGGAATAACTGGAAATACTGATAGCTAGGTAGCTTGAGGAGGACACCTGTACTCACCATTAGTGCTTCAAGATAAGGAGTGGCTGCTGGTTTTAGGCTGTATACTAAGCAAGGAGCAAGTTGATAGGCAAGCATCAGTTATGTGGCTTTGACTCCAGCAATAGATGACATCTTTCTGCCCACACTGAAATTTTGAGAGGAATACCTGAGGCAGGAATCCTAGACTAAAGAGAAATATATAATTTTGTCACTGAATCAGCAGAGCTTTCCAGTTGACTGATACTGGCTAAATCTAGCATCAGTCTTGATGATGCTAATATAGTGACCAGCCCAGACAGTCCTTCTAAATATGTATAGAGCCTGGCTCTAGTAAAGTCAAAAGCCAGGAAATAAAGTGAAAGAATAAGCAAGGAACAACTTTTAAAAAAAAAAGTTCCCAGTATAAAAAGGTATTATGTAACAAAGATCCTCAAGACACTAAATCAGAAAAATAAAATTATTTCAAAGTATCTGCAAAAAAAAAAAAAACATCAAAGGAAAATGCAGCTTGGGTACAAATTCAACTAGAATTCTTGGTAGAAATGAAAAGAATAAAAAAAGTTAGTCTTAGTCTTTTTTTTAAATAAATGAAATTTAAATGCTAGAAGGGGAAAAATAAAAAGAGAATCCTCAGCTTGACACTTGTGGTCCAAAACCTTGTTCCATGAAAAAACTCCTTTAAAAATAAAAGTGGTGCAAGTAGAAGCTAATGATTCAAATAGGAAAAACAAAATATATATAGAAAAAATTGTTCTAAAAATAGGTCAAGTAGAGATAATTTAAATAGCATTCTATTAGTTTAAAAAATCACATCCAAAAATATAAAAAACATAGATAACATATTTTTTTAAAAAAGAAAAGAAAAGGAGACTGCCTAGATTTCTTAGAATAAGAAAGCAAGGGAGAAATAGAATCTTTCTGTTACCTCCTAAAATAAATCCCAAAATGAAAACACCCAGGAACATTATAGCCAAAATAAGTACAGAATATACAAGATAAAATTATATAATAAAATAATATATGATGATATAATATATGTGTAAGTATTGCAAACAATAAGAAAGAATTTAAGTACTGAGGAACCAATAAGGATCACTAGAATTTAGCAGTGATCACTATAAACAGAGCTTGGAATATAATATTTGAGAAGACAAAGGATATAATCTTAGAACTAAGAATAATTTAGAAAAACTGTATATAGTTCAACAGAAGCAAAAACCATGTAAATTTAATGAAATTTTCAGGCATTTCTGATGAAAACACTAAAATTATGTAGAAACTTCCAAATTCAAACAAAGGAGTCAAGAGAAACATAAACAGTTAAACACAAATGAGTAATTATAAAGAACTAAATAAGAATAAATTGCTTGCATTCTTATGTGTACTCTATCATTATAAGGGTTGATAGAGAGAATCTAATTATGCAGAATGCCTGAGAGTCATCAAGCTATGACTTGATTTTAAAACAAGAATTGAAAGACAGGGGAAGAGGAATACCTAGGAAAGAGAGGAGGGGAAGGAACTTTAGGGAAAACCATGTGACCAATTGAAGCATGCAAATAAAACTTTATACAAGTAAGGAAAGGTATAAATATGCAAATAGTTGAGTACAGAAATACATTTCATTCAACAGAGAATTAAGAACAGAAGGGGGAAAGGGAAAAGTAGAGAAAGGGTAGATTAAAGAAATGATGTGTTTTTCAGTCACTTTTGACTCCTCGTGATCTCCTTTGGGGTTTTGGGCAAAGAAAAATAAGCTCATTTTTTAGAAGGGAAAATTGAGACAAAGTGAAGTGACTTAACCAGTTCTATAGCTGATTTGATCTCAGGAAAGAGTCTTCCTGAGGTCCAGGACTGGCACTCTATCTACTCTACCACTCCCAGCTATTCAACTTCCAGAGTTCCCAGAACTAGTTACTCCAGATTATCCAGCCCAGATGATAGATGAAAGCTTTTTAAAAATGTTACCTCGAGTTTGCAAAGGTAATTTAATAGTTTATAGTACTGAAGGTGAGAAACATTTACATTTATTCCTGTTTTATCTCTTCACATTCCCATCATGGAATTCTACCACTTGTTCATCTTTTGTGATATGGCAGCCCAGTTCCAGCAGGTCAGTTCTCATATTAACTACATGCCAAAAGGCTGTCATTGTGTTGTCTAAGTTCTGTTTAGCACCTCCTTAGTGAGAGATGTGTTTACTGAGGAACCTCTGGGACAGTTAGTTCATGTACTTAAGTAGCAGGAATAAAGTCACTATATATCCCCCATCAGGGTGGACAGCAGATAATCCTGACCCTGCAGCTCTGCAGCTGTTAGTACTAAGCAAAGTAACTCTTACTGTTGATGTCTGGCACTTACCATAGTGCCTTGTACATTATTGGTATTTAATAAATGTTTTTAATTAAATTGAATATATAAGAATATAACTTTTTATAGTGGAAAATGAAACTAAAGGCTGACCATTAAATGAGGAATAGCTTGATAAGTGTTATGTAAATTTTATATTATGTTATATAAATATGATGGAATACTATTAAAAAATGGACCAAGAGGATAGTTTCAGGGAAAAAACAAAAAACAAAACAACAACAACCTGGAAAACTACTATGGACTGATGCAACTAAGTAAAACAGACCCAAGAGAATAATAATTCATGCAGTGACAAAAATATTAGAAAGGCAAGACAACTCTGACAGATAAGGGATGATTTGAAAGGACTAATGATAAAACACACTACCTTATAGAGAAATGAAGAATTCAAGAGGAAAATATTTTTATCATCTCTCCCTCCCTCCCTCTCTCTCTCTCTCTCTCTCTCTCTCTCTCTCTCTCTCTCCCTCCCTCTCTCTCTCTCTCTCTTTCTCTCTCTCTATCTTTTTCTCTCTCTCTCTCTCTCTCTTTCTCTGTCTCTGTCTTTGTGTGTGTGTGTGTGTCTCTCTTTCTACACATACACACAAACACACACATACACACAGGTAGTTGCTAATTTCTCCTTTTTGAATTCCTAAGGTAATTGTGAGACATTATGTTTTCTAGTACTATCATGGAAGAGCATGCAGAAGCATCTGATGTGTTATAATTGGTGATTTTTGATTTATAATATGCTATTATATATTTGTGTATACATATGCATAAACACACACACACATGCATGAATGTGCTAATGTGGAATTTGTTTTGCTTGACTATATATGTTTGAGATAGAGGTCTTTTTTCTTCAATCAAAAGAAGAAAAGTGAGAAAAAAACCGTAGAATTCTGATTATTGAAAAAAATAAAATTTTATTTAGTAAAATAAAATATATTTACAACTCATGCTTAAGTTTTTCCAATTTTTTAAATATCCTCAACCAGTCTATAAGTTTAGTGTTATATTGTTCAAAATAACAAGGGATGACTCTTTATAGAGCTAGCCAAAACAATTGGAAATTCCATTTAGAAGGAAAAAAAATGTCTAGAATCTTAAGTACAAAGGAAGAACTCATAATATCATTAGATTTCAAAATATATTTTAAATCAAAAGTCATCAGAGTGATAGCCCACTTTCATGTCCTTCATGTCAGTACTAGAAAGCATAACTTCTCATAATTACATTTGGAATTCATAGAGAAGTAAGCAGCCACATTCTGAGGACCCAACCTGCTGGTGATAAAAGTAGTTCAGGGAAGGAATCCAGTCAGGTGATGATTAAAGAAGAAAAGAAAGTGTAGTGTTGGAAAATAACTGTATAAAATACAAATGATAAAAGTTGGACCTTCAGATATAATAGAAATTGTCACAAATTCTAACATCAGAGATGAGGGATTTATTCTAGTAATCATTGGGATTAATTGCCAGAAGGATACATACTCTTCCCCCACCTCTATGAATGATTTCAAATTATAAATGACTATTTGTAAACATTCTTCAAATCCACAATACTAAGTGAAATAAAAATTAAAGCAATGTTGAAATTTTATTTCATACTTTGGAATTTGACAAAGATGACAACAAATGGGAGCAGTCAATATGGGAGAGAACATGAAAAGAAAGTGATATCAATGTACATTTGATGGTGATATAAATCAGTCTAATCAATTTGTTTATCAATTTGGAGTTATGCAACAAAAGTGATCACATGTTCACATAATCAATACAGGACCTATACTTCAAAGAAGTAAAAAACAAAAACAAAAGCAAACAAAACTCCCCAAACTCCAAAGTATCAAAATAGTAATAGCTGCTTTCTTTGTTATAGCAAAGAACTACAAATAGTTTTTTTTTTAAACTGAAGAAATGTTGAAACATCAACTAACTGTGGCATAAAAATTTATTGGAGTACTATTACGTAGAACCAAATAAGAAATAAGTGGAATCAAAATAATAACATACTTGAAGTTACAGCAATGCAAAATCTAAAAAGTCATTCACCGAGCATTTGGGGAGGAAACAATAATGAATTAATAATGAAACATCTTTTCTTCTTCACAGCTAATAGTTGGAGTCATTAATAGAGAATGTAGAACATATTTTCAGATGCACTAACTCAATCAGTTTGGTGCTTTTGCCTTTGCTTGTTTGTTTGTTTTAAGTGAGAAGTCAATGGGGGATGGTGTTTCCTAAAGGAATGTCTGAAATACAGAGGAAAACAGAAAAATAAAAGGTATAAAAAATACAGAACTTAAAATAATGCAGCAGAATCCCCAAGCACAATAAGCTACAAAAGAAGTTGATCTACATATGCCTACATTTAAAAAAAACATGGAAAACAAATGACCTCAGTGTTTAGTAATGATAGAATAGTTGCTGATTTTTTTTTCAAATATGCAAAACTTGAAACAAGATTTATTATCAGATGACATCAATTCATTTGAATGCATTTTCAAATTATCTTGCATAGAAAATCATTCATTTCATCACTTTTGGCAACTGTATTAATCAAACTTAAAATTCAGTATACAATGATCTAATATGAAGTAATTACATTCAATTAAAATAATAATGATAAAATAATAATCATTATTTATATAATACTGACTTATCATATGCCAAGCACTGGGTTTAGCAGTGCTACTCACAATTATTTCTATAATGTTATTGAGGTTGGAAAAGTGATCCCAAAAGTTTGTGGTCATAGACCATTCTTACAAGCTGTCTCAAAAGAATTTTCAGGCTTGAACCTATTTCCTAGTCAAGGGACTTTTTATTGTAAATCAAATGCCATTACAAGTGATCTAAATTCCAAGAGAATTTAGCAAAGCAACATTAGCAAAAAGACACTTTTATCTAGTTCTTCATGTTATACATATACTAATTTTATGACCCAGAGGTAGGACCAAGGAGTGGTCTCTAGAATTTGGTTCTCACTGACCCACAGATTATCTGACAGTCAGCAATGAACTGAGGAGTGGTCTATTCACTATTGTCTCAGGAGTTTGGTCCATGGGATACCTAAGGCCAGGAGACTTCAGAATCAGACAGATTGTTATTCTTTTTTTTTTATTATTAAAGCTTTTTATTTGTATAACATATGCATGGGTAGTTCCCCAGAATTGATCTTTACAAAGCTTTCCATTACAAATTTTACTCCCAGTCCCCTCCCCTCCCATAGAGGGCAGGAAGTCCACTACATGTTAATAATGTTGAAATGCTTGACAAGTTATGCAAGAAAAATCCTATCTACAAGAAAAAAAAA
>JAJPUD010009804.1:0-70157 GCA_023553655.1 Myrmecobius fasciatus | reverse complement strand
GTTAGTTCTGTTATAAATTATGTTTTCCCTTACATAGATTTTTTTTTTAATACACCAAATGGTAAATTTCAATATTTCAAAGTCTTGACAATAAATAATAGGTAAAGTGCTGAAGTTTTGGCACTCTTAGTGGGCTACCTAATATGTAATTAGATAGTCATAGTCTGGTTGTATTTGGACAGCGCACCCACCATAGTGCAATTAGTTTAAAATTGTGTGGTAATTGTGATGATTAAAGATTTTTTTTTTCAGTTGATTCTTTCTTTTTTTTAGGGTACTAATCTTGAACATGCTATTGGCAGCTCTGAATGGCTTTTGTCAGCACACAAACAACTGAGTCAAGACATGTCTACTCAAAGGGTAGTTCAGACAGAGAAAGAGCAACAGACCGAGACTGTCTGTGAAACAATTCAGAACTTAGTTGATAACATTAAGACAGTTCTCACTGGTCACAACAGGCAGCTTGGAGATGTCAAACATCTACTAAAAGCAATGGCCAAGGTAATGTTGAAGACATGATGACTGCTATTTGGGGATGGGGGTGGTGGTCAACATCTGTTTCATATTTTTAAATTAACTTAAGAAATGAGAAATGCTTGTTCTCAAGGACTAACTAGACCCCCATAGGTCAAATCTAGCCTGCCTATTTTTGGCTAACCAGATGGTTTTTGCATTTTTTTTTTAATACAACTTTTTTAATTTTGGATCCAGACTTGGCCTGAGGGCCATAATTTAATGACCTCTGCTCTAGTAAAAATGAAGAAATCAAATCTCAGAAAAGTTATGACTTCCCTATTTATTGATCTAGGTCACAGAGCTAATGACTAAATGGAACTAGAAACATTTGGGGAAAATTTATTTAGAAGCATTCTTTCATTTAGGATATTATCTACATTTAGAGATCTAGTGAACTCATTACAGATTGAAGTTTTGAGAGTTTTTTTTTTCCTCTACTTAATTTTTTTAATTCATTTAGGATATTAAAAAGACTGTTAGATTGCCAGTCAAAATTGAATGGTGTTTGCTGTTTTAAGGTCATTTTCAGTTTTTGTGATTGTACATGATGCAATTTGAGGTTTTCTTGGCAAAAGTACTAGATTGGTTTGCTATTTTCTCATCCAATTCATTTTACAAAGAAGAAGTTTAGCCTACCCAAGGTTAACTAATGGGGTTCTACAGCTAGTAAGTGTCTAAGGCTGGATTTGAACTCAAGAAGATGTCTTCCTGACTCCAGGCCTGGCATTTTATTTACTGTGTAAATTACCCTTGAATGATGTTGTATTTTTAAGCAAATTTTTTAAAAATTCTCTGGTGGAAATAACTTTTAAGCCATTTCCTGGATTGTAAAGTTTCCTAAAGATTTTAGCTAAAAATAAAACAATGTAAGAAATGCATTGCTTTTTATTTAGAACTATAAGAAAAGATTCTCTAATAGCAAGATAGAAATATTTCTTCATGTTTTCATTCCAGGATGAAGAAGCTGCACTAGCAGATGGTGATGATGTTCCTTATGAGAACAGTGTCAGGCAGTTCTTAGGGGAATACAAGTCATGGCAAGACAACATTCAGACAGTGTTGTTTACATTAGTTCAGGCTATGGGTCAAGTGCGTAGTCAGGAACATGTTGAAATGCTGCAAGAAATAACTCCCACCTTGAAAGAGCTGAAAACACAAAGTCAGAGGTAAGAGTGTTTTCTCACTTGATGACCAAAGTAAAAATGTAAGCAAACCTTATATAATATATTTGATCCTCTTTAAATTAAAATTAAATCTTTTTTTTCTTGCATTAGAATATCTTCTAAATAATTTTAGGATATTCCATATTTAATTCTTGCTCTAAAAACAGATTTTTGTTTTTACCTTTCAGCATCTACAATAATTTAGTGAGTTTTGCATCACCTCTAGTTACAGATGCAACAAATGAATGTTCAAGTCCAACATCATCTGCTACCTATCAGCCAACCTTTGCTGCAGGTATTTCTTTGTGATGGAAGGGAAGGGAGAAAAGGGCTGAAATCAGTTATTTTAAATTAAGAATTTGTAAAAATGCATGTTGTGGATAGTGGCAAGTTTGCATAGTATAATATGTGATATTCCTATTCAGCAACCTATGGTAGGAAAAGGAATCCTTCTCAGGCAGCTAGACCAATTTTCAAAATAGTTAAGTGTAAAAATAAGTTATGCCAAGTAAAGTTTTTGAAGTTTAGAATCAAATTGTATTAATGATAAGGAGAACCTTGAGGCCAAACTTCTTAGTTTAGTTAGATTTTTGTTTATTTCATTTAAATAATAGTATCAGCCCTCATCTTTACAGCAGTACGAAGCAACACTGGCCAGAAGACTCAGCCTGAAGTTATGTCACAGAATGCAAGAAAGGCAATTCAGAAAAATCTTGCTACATCAGCAGATACTCCACCAAGCACAGTCCCAGGAACAGGCAAGAGTGTTGCTTGTAGTCCTAAAAAAGCAGTCAGAGATCCTAAAACTGGAAAAGGTATAATAGAGTTCTCTTTTGTCGTTTTAATTCTCTATTTTACAAATGATGGTTTTAATATTTGTGATTTTGTTTTTTCTCTCCTCCCCCTCCTCCTCCTCCTTTTTTTTTTTTTTTTTTTTTTTAGCTGTGCAGGAAAGAAACTCATATGCAGTGAGTGTGTGGAAGAGGGTCAAAGCCAAGTTAGAGGGCCGAGATGTTGATCCTAACAGGAGAATGTCTGTTGCTGAACAGGTGACTCTTAAAAATAAGCAAAAAATGTGGAACTAAAAATTGTGATAGTGCTGGGGAAGTAAAGTTTTGTGACTCCAGTCCAAGAAATAATTGTTTAACAACTAAGTCACAGAATTGGTAGTTGACACCTTAAGGTTAATGTTGTAAGTCAACATAATATTTAACTATCTACCTCCTAATGAAGAAAAGCAAAAATGTTCATCCCCTTTGAGTACTTTGCCACATACTCATTTGCTTAGAGTTGGCTGATGGTAACTGAGTGTCGCTCCATTCTTCCCTTTTTTGGTTGTATTTCAAAGAGGACTTTCTCTTAGTTTTTTCTTCTTTCTGAAATGTTTGATATTTTCAGTCTTTCCCCTTCTTTCCTCTTCCCCCTTCCCCTCATTCTTATCACTCACTTTCTGACTTCTCTCCATTGTGATTTCCTTAAGGACTTAAGCCTTCCTTAAGTTCTCAAAGCCTCTTTCCAGACTGGGTGATTCAGGGTTTGCCAACTAAGTCTCTGCCCTGACTTTTGGGTTCTCAGTTTTGTCCCCACCTGGGTACTGTGGACTTAGAAGTGCTGCATAGCACTCCCACCTCCATCCCCTAACATAGTAGTGACTTGTCCCACCTTTACTTTTTTGCCCTGGCACCAGCAGTTCAAAGCCTGCTCTCCTTACTGCAAGCAGTTCAGAACTTTCTAACACTTTGCTTCTGGGTTGCAGTTATAGTGAACTTTTATTTTTGAAAGCTGGTTGTCAAGACCCAAACAAACTTTTATGGAGTTAGGGGACTCTATGGCATTGAAAAAGAGGGAATTGCGTGCAGAAATGGTTTTTGCTGCAAGCCCATGTTATGTTCTTGGGCACAGCCTCAATACCACTAGCTTGGGAAGTAGGGGAAGGTTGCTGAGTGAGCTCCTGGTAGTAGTTCCTGGAGTTTTTTTTTTGTTTTGTTTTCCAACCTTCCTTTAGATTCTGGTTGTCCTTGTTCATAGAGACAGCTAAAATTGCTTTATCTTTGAAGCAAAATTTCTCTTTTGGAAAGGTTTCTGAGAGATTGGGCATCAAAAAATATCTAGAACATCCAAGAATAGTTATCTTGAAATGCTCATCACAGAGCTTTATAGGATTATGTTCATTCATATTTTAAATACAGTATGTTAGAATTCCATTTATAATTTTTTTAAAAAATTAGAAAGGAGAAACTATCAATAATCATCATTTCAAAGATAATTTTTATGTTATTCCTTTCTAGAAATCCTTTCCCTGGCATTGAAAAGTGAGGCCTCATTGCCTCGTGCTTCTCCTATTCCACTTATTCTTGTTGATCTCCCTGTCTAAGGCTTTTCCCATTCTGGACCATCTTCTATTCAGCTGCCAAAGTGATCTTCCTAAAAACCAGATCTGATTATGTAAATTCTACTCAGTAAAATTCCACTAGCCTCCTTTAACTCCAGCTTCAAACATTAAATGCTTTTAAAAAGCCCATCACAATATGGCTTCTTACCTTTCTAGTCATCTTATAGTTTATTCCTCTCTACATATTCTGCTCCAATAACACTGGCCCCATTGCTGTTCCTTAAATACAACGCTCCCTAAGACATTGAGGAATATCTATGGAATATCAGTTCTGTCTCTTGGAGAGGTGTCTGTTTTTTCCCCGAACTTGACCAACAGAAAGAAGAATGTTTCCATATGTAACTTGAGATTGTCTCCTAATTGTAATGGAGGAGATATTGTGAATAAGTTTCATTTTCACATCGCACATGTGTGGATCTTGCCTTATTAATTGGGTCTTCAAAGATCACTAGTCTAACCTCATTCTACAGATAAGGAACCTGAGACCCAGAAAAGTTAAGGGATTCATTCAATATTATACAGGTAATAATTGCAGAATTGTGGATTACTAGATTCTGACTTCAAATCTATATTGCATGGAGTGAGGACTTTACCCTATCAGTTGCTCTTTCAGGTTTTAGATAAGTCATCTAAACTGCCTCAATTGGGACTCACAATCGAGCTTTTCATCTCTATTCCCAAACCAGTCTACCCATTTTAAAAATTAAGTTTTAAACATTTCATGCTTTGCTTGTTTTACAGGTTGACTATGTGATTAAGGAAGCAACTAATCTAGATAACTTGGCTCAGCTGTATGAAGGTTGGACAGCCTGGGTATGAATGGGAAGACCACAGATCAGTCTGGTTAAGAGAGGTCAGACATCCACCAGAATCAACTCGGCCTCAGGCATCCATAGCCACACCACAGTCGGTGGTGATGCATACTGGGGCTTAATCTGAGGAAACCTAGGAAATCTCGGTGCACTAGGAAGTGAATCCTGCAGGATAGCTGCACTCAGGGATACGCTAAACAAAATGGTCTGCAACCCCAGGGTCAAGGGTGAACGTTCACCGCCTGAACACCACGATTGTCTTTCTGCTACGGAACAGCTGCAAACGTGTCAGGAGGTTAGCTGCAGAAAGAAATCCGAATGCTACAGAGCGCAGAGTGATTTGGAACTCCATTCCACCTGACCCTGTGTGTACAATCCAGGAAATACCAAAGCCCGTTCAAAGAGAAACAGAAAACTGGGGCCATGAAGAAATCACAGCAAAGGAAGATTTGATGCATTCAGATTCTTGTGTTACACTTGTTGTGTGGCAGCAGTACTGGTTGGGTTAAACCAGTTTTTAAAAAAAAAAAAAAAAAAAAAGGCTACGCAATATGAACTTCAGAAATGGACTGAAAGCAGAGAGCTGTATAACAGATACACTGCAATGGAAGAACTGAAATGAAGAAAAAGTCTGGGTTTCCCCCTTTTCCCACCTTTTCCTTGCTCTTTTCCCTGTCCCACCCCCACCCTTCTCCCCTGCCCATCTTCTTCCTTCCCCTCTTGCCTAGTCTAGTAGATTAGCCATATTTCAAATAAACTTTTATTTCAATCCTTGTATTTCACGTACTTCAGTCTCAATACTGTTAATAACCTAGATTCTTTTTGATAAATGGAAATTTCTCCAAAAGCACTGAAAATATTGAAAATTCAAGGATTATTTAAAGGTTGAATGATCACACACAAAATGTAATTCTGGTTGTTTAAGTCATTTCTGTGATTCTATCATGTACAGTTTCCCAAATTGTCACTGTGCATTTAAAAGTAATTAATCTAACAGGCATTTGATTTAATGTACACTTCTCTCTGCTATTGCAGAGTACGTAATGGGGGTGGGAGGGGTGAGTCATTCAAAATTTTCCCACAAAGCTCATCCTACCATGATTGCTGTTGTTTCTTTCATAAAAGAGTAGCCAATCCAATGTAATCTTTTACCTTTTTTTAAAAACCAGGATAGGATAACTAGTAGAGTTTTACATTGTTGGTGACAGATAAACAATAAAGTGATGTTCTGGTGGAGGTAGAGTGATACGGGTTTTGTTTTTGTTTTGTTTTCTCAGTTTGATACTTTTAATTTTCAAAATGAAAGTTCTTTAGTTCATGTTGTATATTAAAACTTACATGTAGTTTTAGTAAAAGGAGTCCGCCAAGGCTTTGTTCAATTAAATTTTTGAAGTGCGTGGATTATTTTACTTTATAACATGACTTTGATGGTGTACTATTCAGTAATATATGACAGTGAACTCATGATCAAGGTTTCCTTAAATTTAGCATTGCATTTTAATACTGAAGTCCTATTCAGTAAGCTAGAAAATCCTGACTAGAACAAGAACTTTGAAATCACGTGTTAACAAAAATCAAGATGACCTGACTTCAATAATTTTTTTAAACACTTGGCAAATTTTTGGACAGAGTTCACTTTGCATTTTTCACAAATTTGGAAACATTAAGAAAAATTCCATATACTTTTTACATTTTCTGATTTAATACCCATGAGGTAATGCATATTTCATTATATATGCCTTCTTAACACTTTGCCATGTATTGCAAAAAAAGATGGCATCTGAACATTCCTGTGCCTAACAAAAGATCCTATCACAATTTTTTACTTTTATAGTGAATCTTATTTTAATAGAACAACTTAAGCTGGAATAATAATGCCATAATGCATTTTGCATGCTGCTTTTGTTTTCTAGAAGCTGTGAGAATTTATTTCATCTCACATGTACTTATTAGTATCCAAAAATAAAGCTGCTTTGCAGCAAAGTTCTTTATATTATCAGAATTGAAAAAGGAAGAAATTTTAGAACATAAATGCCCAACACAGAAATTGGACCCTATTTGTAGTCAGAAATGGCTCCTCCTTTAGGAAGAAAAATTAACAATTCCAAGGAGTATCAGATTTCACAGGTGCCTGTGCACTTTATTCCACTTAATGAAACTACTTTAGTATAAAAGATAACCCATACACATCCAGTAAATTACCCACAAAAGACCTTTGACTAAATGGTCCCTTTAACCTTTGAGAATAGATATAAGAAATATTTTTCAGAAATAGTAACTTAAAATTCCAAATATTTGATATCTACTGCATAGTTTGATTTCCTCGTGGAATTTAAATTACAAATGGCTTTGCAGTTTTAAGCGTTTGCTACAAGAAAATTCACCAGTATTCTCAGGACGTGCAAAGGTTAAAAGATGGTGTAGCGGAGCAAATAAATTGATGTTATATTCACAGTAAAATATAAAAATGAAACAACTGTGTAAGTTTGGTAATGACAAAATAGCTATGGAAAACATTTTTTATTTTAGTTTTTGGATTCAGATTGATCCCCAAGTAGCTACTTTGTCTCCAAGCTCAATTATCCTTAATGTTGTCTAAGTCATTGGGAATGACCAGCCATCTTTTTAGAAAAAGCTGTTGAAGTATTCTAGTTTGTGGAGTACCTATAGTGGGTTTTCCTGGTCTGTGTGTTTGTTCCAGTATTCATGACAAGTTCTTAAATGGCTTTCTTGATGTTTAGGCTATTTGGATGGCAGTATTAAAAGTCTCTGGATTGTAGGATCTTAGGTACATAGTTTTCATTTCTTGAGGATCTGAGAATATAGGTAGAATTGTTGATCCCCACAATCACAACCCAAGTCTGTCTTCATTAGGTTTCAGATGCCAAAGTTTAAGGCTGAAACTTAAGATAAAAAAAATCATCCAGGAGGACTCTAGTTAGCCCTATCTCTTCCCACCTTACACTCAAATGATTTTCTAGTGTAACTTCATCTTAGGAATATTTTCTAGAGTGTGTTTGATCTTTAAAATTTTAATTTCTGAGCAGAACAGTGTGAGGACAGCTAAATATCTGTGCAATCTTAAGTTTTCTTAAGTTATATGTAGGCAGTGCTTTAACTCAGTCTTCTCGATTTGGTTCTCAGTATTTTTGCAGTTACTTTTGACGGTTGCTTTTGAGCAGCCCCAAAACAAATGGAGCTAGTTCTTCTGTGCTCTTCTTGGCACTTTTCTCCTTTTGGGACATAAATTATAATTCAGCCAATTTCTTTAAACCCAATTGAGCTACTCATTCAAAAGAAAATGACTTTACTATATCATCACCCTTGAATGGTTTTTACATGAAATTAGATAAATATTAAAATGTGTGACCTTCCATTTCTTACTTGGCTTATATATTAATAAAAATTAGGATGTTTTTTATTTTCCTTAGGCTTTAGAAGTAGAATATTGGTTAACATAACATTCAGTGAAAGGTGGTGGCTATGCTTTGATGTTTCTAAGTAGAAAGGACCTCCTCTGGCACAAAAAAAAAAAAAAATAGTAGCTTATCTAGATGAGGTAAGAAATTTTTTGAGTTGAAAAGAAATTTACCATACTACAAAGTTGTGTGGGTTTTGCTCTACTTTTCCTATTCTTAAGAATAGTAACATTTCAACTTTATTAACAAAAAGTGCAGGAGAAAAACTTTACCCTGGCCAAGAGAATCTCATTAAAAAGGATGGATTTGTAAAATAAGCAGATTGTAGATTGGTTCCATACTCAATTGTGTGGTTTTATTGAGGAAAAACTGTTGTACTAATAATGTAAAAATGTAATACAATTGTTAGATGTATTTTCAAAAGTGGTAAATAGTAAAGAATTGCATGTTGCTCAGAAATAGATTTATTGGAAAGATGCTTTGTTTTATTTTTTTAAAAAACAGGCTGGATTATATTTTTACAGCGTTCAAACCTTCAATATTTTGTTCAGCTCAACAATTTATACCCCTTATTTGTTTTTTCGATAAAACCTTTATCTACCACTTGTAATGGTAATCAGAATATGTGATATGAATAAATTCTCCACTTACCATTATTGTACAGGCAAATTAATTTAAAGTGAATCTTCCTTTTTTCCTAACAGAACTTTTATAAAAGGAAGTGGCTGTTTCTGTACAAAGGTTGTGTTGTCCCTCTGATGGATATAATTTCTTTTGTTAATCACATTAGCTTCTTGAAAATGTTGATAATGCATCTTTTGGGAGAAAAATATGCAAACTGCATACATTGCATCAACATGGCAAAGATTGTATAAAATAGTTTTTTCAAGAAATAAAGGTTTAAACTCAGCTGGGCTAAAAATTAAATTTTGAATTTATTGATCAAAGCGCAGAGTGTTAAAAATAGTTTCTAGCCTTTAGACTAAATATAGTCTTTACCTTCTTCCAGCTTATGCACAACAAAGTTTCCTTAAATTTTAAAATATTTAAAAGTACATGGTTATCAAATTGGATTTAAAAATCATATGGGAAGTTCTGATTTCATAGCTCCAAGTAAATTACTTCATTTTGAGTTTGTCTTTAAAAAAAAAATGCCAGTTTCAAAATAAAGACAATTGCTCCAAAAGTTGAATGGATAGTTCATTAGCTTAATTTGTTAAGTCTAGTTAATAGGTGTGTTTGTCCTGTTATGATCTGGCATTTTTCAAAGTAAAAAATAAGCCCAAAAAAGGGTGTGGAGAATTTATAGTATGAAAGCATGTTTTTTTAAAGTGAAACATTTAAAGAATTTACTTTAGATTAATTTTTTTGTTTATTGTATAATGTGTTTGCTCTATAAGGTTTTTTTCCCCTTAAGTAATCCCAAAAGTATGCTATAAATAATGAGAAGCTTCTGTAGTAATGACAGAGAAACTTACTGGAAACTCAACTTTATATAACTGTTAGGCTGTGGATAAGCACAGGAAGGCTCTACAATATGGATAATACATATAACACCTAACAGTTCTGTTTGTTTTGTCTTACCATAGGTGTTTACTACCTGGCCTAAAGCATCTTCCTCAAGATTTTCAAAATAAAAATATATTCCTGCAGTTCTGTGGGAGAGAAAAAGTTTTTTTTTTTTTTTTTCACATCAATTATTCCATTTATCCTTAAGACCATTTTTGAGGATTTTAAGTTTGAGGGTATTCCACTTTACCTATTCAACTATTCAATAGCTTGCTAGTCTTGAGTTCTCCCTGTTCCTTTAAAAAAAAAAAAGTAAATATTTACACTCACCCCTTACCTTACACAAAACAAAAGGGATCTTAAATGTTTCTTGAACACTGAATGGTAGTCCTACCTGGAATGATTTGTAATTCCACTATATTGTATATGACTTCTCTTGCCTTCAGCAGGTGAAGTAAAGCAACAATACAGTCTTCCAGGAGAATCTGATGTAAAACACATTTTGGGTAGTTTTACTTAACCTTCTAGAAAGGTTAATCGTTTAGCTGTTCCATTTCCCAATGTCAGTTTAAAACGGACATACTGTTTGTGTCTGCCTTAAAAAATTGTGGCTAATCAATTTCTCAAATAATGGTATGCCTGGTATCTTGGGGATAGCTATGTGGTCCACTGGATACAGCTCTGGATCTGCAATCATAAGTCCCGAATTCAAAAGCTGCCTCGGATACTTGATGTGACTTGAGCAAGGCCGCTTTACTGACAGGCCTCAGTTTTAATGTTTTAAAAAAAAGGGAGGTTGGGAAAGAATACTAGCACCTACCCTGTGATAGTTGTGAGAATAAAATACAAAGTCCCTTTCAAAAGTGAAAATTCTCTACTTCCTTTGGAACTACTGGAAATGGAAGTAGTTGTGACAGGTTGAGTAGGTGAAGTTAGTCACAGACCAAGTTATTGGCACTAGGCCCGGGGAGAGGGGAGCCGGAAAGGGGTTGATTGGATTCGCAGGAGTCGCCTAGAGCTATTACCAGGCAGACCCATTAGACAAATCCCAGGAAACACCAGCAGAGGCTCGCTTATCCTTATTAAAAAAAAAAAAAAAAATCTTTGGAAGCAATCAGTTTGATTTGCCCAGGGTCACAGTGCTAGTATCTCAGGCCGAATGTTCTCTTCGAAGCACCAGCCCCATAAAAATGAAACACCAGGCCTTTCCCTTCCCAACGTACAGCAGTTGTCTTCATTTGTAGCATTTTGCAAATGGCAATGAAATGTAATCGGAAATTTCCCGTGTACTGACAAATGGTTAAGGGAGACTGCCAGTTTAGCACCTACTAGACCGAGACAAGACGACAGACACGGAAGAAAAAAAGTCTGCGTCTAGCTCCGCCGGCGCATGCGCATTCGAGTCTCTTCCGGTACCTGAGATGGTTGAACCGCTTCCGAACCTGTGAAGTGGAAAAGGAAGGGAGGGGTTGAAAGGAAGTGTTAAGGGGAAGGAGGGTTTAGAACGTATCTAAAGAATAATTGGCCAACCAACTCATTCTCCGCCTCTCAACCTAGGGATTTCTTTATAATCTCGCTCAGCCTCGTTTTGAAAACATGCACCGGCTCGTGGTTGGCTGGTTTGAGCCTTTACTTTGCCTAAATTCTACCAATGAAAAGACAAACTCTCAAGGCTTGTCGGGAAAGGGAACCGGCCTATAAAAAGGCCTAGGGAGGAAGGCCATATCTGTTAAGGGTACTGCGAAGTGTCTTTTCCTTGGCTTTTTTTGACTTTTACATAGAAATCGAAGGCGCCGACCAGAGTTTGGGCGGTGCTACGGCCACTATGGCGGAAGGAGACAATCGCAGCAGCAACCTGCTGGTAAGTGGCCTAGAGGCCCGTAGAGAGACGCGCCCCCACGCCTTTCTCCCTTTAGGTTGGTTGGGTACCGCGGCCAAACTCATAGCCTGGTTGCCCCAAATTGATACTGGCGGACCGGAGAAGGATCATTATCCCTGTCCTCCCTGACCCTGATCTGAATGTTGAGTACCGTTGGTTGGGCCTCGAGGCGCTGGCTGCCTAATGATTCGCTTTAACTTCCTGAATGGAGCGCTGTGCTGGGCGCGGGGCGCAGGCTGAAGGCTTTGATATTAGTCGTCAATAGAAGGATTGGGAAAGAGAAATGGGAGAGAGTGTGAATGGATAGATGGATGCGAGCAAGATGGGGAAGTAAATAGCCTGACCCTGCAGGGCTGGGACTTGGTCAGGCCTTTTAGGGCCCTTACTGTTATTCCGTCCCCTCCCCCACTCTCTTTCCGGGAAAACGACTAGGTTGAACCGGAATAGAATTTTCCTCAGATTTCGGATGAGCTTACCCAAGGGTGAAGGGTAATTGCTTGGGAGAATTGGAGCGGGAGGTGGAGGGTAGAAGCGGGGCTTCGGAGTAGACTAGTGACAGCAGATTACTTAGCGTGTGATTTTTGGAAGAGCATTGGAATGCTTGTCATTTGACTGGGATTTTGGTGTAAGGCAATCACGGGCTTTCTGAGCTGGAAAAGGATCTTGGAGATTAGATTATCTGGACCAAGACCTTTATAGAAATGAGAAAACAGATCTGGAGAGGCTCACTGACAAGGCTTAGTTTAGAAAACCTGACCCCAAGTGTTCGTTCTTCTATGCTCTGGAAGGTCAGTTCAAGTAATCGAAAATTTTGGAGATAGAAAACCTTTGAGTTCAACATAGTAATTTCCTGGAGTTTATGAAATTAGTCCTGCAGTTTAAGATTTAGAGTTGGAATGGAACTTAGCGAACATCTAATTTACCCCTTCATTAAGGAAAATCTCACAAAGTACAGTGACTTGCCTGTTTTAAGATAAGAGAATACTACGGTTTTTCTTACCTGATTAGTTCTAGTTTTTAGAAACAACTCGGTTTCATATATACATGATTAATTTTTATTACATTAGCTATGGTAGTTTTAGTGTATTTTACTTATTCAAGAGTTTTACTTAATGACAATTTGAATTTCTCAGTTTTTCCCACAAACTGCAAGGGGAAGTTGTGTTGTGGTTAAGATGGAGCATCCCAATTTGATGAAATCAGGCTACATCTATTTTATGTTATTAATGTATATGCCTGTTTGTGATGGTAGGGGGAAAAAAACCCTCTCTTGATCCAAGAAAGATGTAAATTCCTCTATTACCCAAATTTATCGTTTTACTAAAGTGGTTGTTTTTGTTTTAGAAACCAAAATTAATAATCCTTGGATAAAGTTATATTAAATGAAAATTTGACTTTTCAACCTAATGATTTTATTTTTTGATGACTTTTAGCTTTGTATTACCTACGTTTCCCAGTTTATCCTTTCCCCATCTTCCCTCTAGAGAGCTATCTCTTACAGCAAATAAGAAAAAATAATTCTTTAAAAATAATCAATACATCAAAAAATGTCCCGAATCAAATTCATTGTACCACACCCATGTGTCTTCTGTCTTTGTATCCAGACTTGGTCATCATCAATTCATAGCATTTAGTTTCAGTTTTCCTCTTGTTTTTCTCATTAACATTGTTGTAATCATTGTTTACATTTTCCTCTTTTCCTTACTCCCATTACTATCAATTCTTTAGTCTTCTCGTGCTTTTCTTTATTCATCATATCATTTTCATCATTTCTTTCAGCAGTGATGTGCCACAACTTGTTTGGTCAGTGGCAATTGATGGAAATCTAATTTATTTCTAATTCTATCCTTCTATAGAAAACTAATGCTGTAAATATTTTAATGTATATGGGAATCCTTTTTTAAAAATTAGAATTATTTCCTAGTTTCAACTGAGAGTAGATATTTTATGAGCATTGTAACATCATAAAAGAATTTAGCTTTCAGGTCATCATTACTGCTGTTAAGAATATTGTACTGACTATTTTAAGTATTTCTTTTATGCAGGCTGCAGAAACTGCAAGCCTTGAAGAACAGTTACAAGGATGGGGAGAAGTGATGCTTATATCTGATAAAATCCTTCGATGGGAACGAGCCTGGTTTCCACCTGCAGTTGTGGGTGTTGTTTCTTTGGTATTCCTGTAAGTGAGCTTTGAGGTTGTTATTTTGATATTTGCCATTTGTATTTACTTGCACCTTTATTAAGCCTCCATTTGATGCAGTGCCCTAAATCTTTTATACTATATATAATCTGTAAAGAATGCATTTTCTTAGATCAGCTTTCTCACATTTCATTATTTATGTAAACTTTGTTTTATAATGCTCTAATGTAATTTATCATGTAATGTGCATTATAACTATATTGTTGCTAAACTCATCTACTAGACTTTTAAGCCTTTTGAGATACCATGCTCACTTGTCACAGCTTTGTATCCACTCCATCTATTTTCCTTGCAGTGAGTGCTTCACATATTTTTGTTTTTGCTGATCTTATGTGGTAAAATATCTAGTAATCTGATATTTAAATTTGTTTTCTTTTTTCTTTAATAGTTTGATCTACTACTTAGATCCATCTGTTCTTTCTGGTGTTTCCTGTTTCGTCATGTTTTTGTGCCTGGCTGACTATCTTGTACCCATTCTTGCTCCTAGAATATTTGGTTCCAATAAATGGTAAGTTAATAATGCTTTAGTAACTCAATATACCTAGCATTAAGGGGCGAAAGGCATTTGTTATTATTTTAAAATGCCCAATTTAATTGCTAGCTTATATGTCAAGGATATAGAATTCATAGTGTAAAATTCATCAGAAGAGTAGAGGAAAGAGGAAGGACACTTCTGGCTGCTGGAGAGAATTGCCTTTGGGTTTTTTGTTTTTTGTTTTTTTTAACCTTGTGGGAAGTGAATGTATTATCCTGTATATTATGTCTGTAAACAAATCCTAAAAAATAAGCTGATTTTACACCATGAAATCTGAACTATTAAGAAATAGGTATACAAATAAATGCTGTTAATAACAGCAGGCCATTGTAGTAAGTGGAATGATCTCCAACCTGGGGAGTCAAGGAACCCGGATTCAAGAACCAGTTCTGTTATTACCTACTTGTATGATTTCATTTACTTCTGAGTTTTTATTTATAGTTTGGACTAGATGGACTGTGTTCCAGTTCTATATTTCTGTCCTTGACTATTATAGAAAATTGTCTATGGTCTTATTCTTTCATCTCATTTAACTAAATCCATAACAAATTAGTGAATGTGCCAAAAATGAGATGAGATTTTCAGTGATGCTTCAGAATAAACTCAATTTGTGTTTCAGATTTTCTTTCTTAACATTTTTCCATTTTTCTTTTTCATTTTCAGTGAACAAAAATCTATTTTTTCCTTTTACCTACTCTTTGCTTCTTTCCTCAAGAAAAACAAACCTTTGTAACAAATACGCATAATCAAGCAAAACAAATACTTGGCCATGTCTTAAAAATTATCTCTCATTCTGTACCTGAATCCATCTCCTTCAGGAGGTGGTAGCATTTTTCACTCTTAGTGCTCTTGTCTTGTGATTGTTCGTTGTAGTCTTTTAAGATTGTTTATTTTCACATTGTTATTGTATTCTGTATAAATGGTTCTTTTGGTTCCGCTTAACTTCACTGAGCATCTGTTCATACAAGTCATCCTCTGGAATTAATGCCTTTTATCATTCCATTACATTTATATACTGTAATTTATTAAACTGTTCCCCATCTGGTTTCCATCTGTAATTATGAGTATTATTTCTAGTTCTTTGCCACCACAAAATGAGCTCCTACATATTTTTGTATTTGAGAGTCCTTTTTTTCTCTTTCTTTGGTCTCTTTGGTCTTAGTATCTATAGACCTAAGGATATGCACCATTTAACTTTTTGTTCATACTTCCAAATTATTTCCAGAATGGCTAGCATAGCAGTTTCATATAAATCTCCATATGTGTATAAAATTAGAGTGGACAAATTTTATAGCCACCATTCATACCTAAAATATTACTAGATTTTTTTTTTCAGACAACTGTTTCATAGCCATATTTCCCCTGTTTTGTATTTCTGAATTTGGTTGTCTTAACCTGTTACCCATGAAGTTGTAATTTCTGGTTAATAAACCCAAGTGTAAGATTTGATTAACTTTGGGCATTTGCATTTTTCCAGTTCTGCATCATTTTTCTCCCTTTCCATGATTTTATATCCATATCTACTACCACCCTTTCCAAAAGTACCTTTCCTTCAATTTGTATATACTTCTATGTGTAAAACTTCTGAAGAGGGAGAGATTATTTCATATTTATCATTAGTAGTGGTGATGTCTCTTACTAACAGATGATTTAAAATTTATTTAAGCATGTTGAATATCCATCTTTAGACTGGGAACAAACAACATGTTTTAATAAAACACTGATTCACAAAATTTTCCCTTTCATCACACTTTTTAAAACAATTATTAAAATGATCATTGATCATAAAGGACTTCAGTGATTAACAGGTACCTTGCTGCATAAATCATATTTGTGACTTGAGTAGTTGAGACAGGAAAGAAAAGAACCATGACCTCCTTAATTATTAGTAACATTTTTCTTTTATGCAAATGGCAATGAATAAAGAAAATTTTCTCAATTAACAGAATCAAAGAAAAATTAAATACAATTTAATTAAGTTGCCATTTGAAATAGTTGTACCTAATGTAGGGAATAGCTTCATGGCTTGGAAAATTTTAATCACTGTTTACTCATCATCTGACATGTAAAACATATTATATATTGCTTTGAATGTGTATAGTTTTTTAGTGGGAAATTGTATAGCTGAACTAAAAGCAGACTGGAAACTTTTTATACCAATAATTTTGCCTTAGGTCATTTAGTTAGTGTGTTGATAATTATAAGTGCCATAGATTTAGAGTTAGAAGAGACCTGAGAGGCTAAGTCCAACCTTCTCATTTTACAAATGAAGAAAAACTTGAGAGTAAATGATTTGCAAGGCTTATATAATAAGTTCCTGAAATTATATTTGAAACCCAACTCTTCTAGACTTCATGTGGAGTATCCTATCCATAGAATTCAGTTTTCTAATGTTTAACAAAAGTGTACTTTAAGAAAAAAAAATTAGTAGATGATAATATATTTATCCACTTGAGTGGATAAATATATTATTATGATATTGGTGCTAAAAAAAAGACTTTTAAATTAAAATCCACAGTTGTCAAAATTAATGATTGTTGGGATAGCTAGGTGGTGCAGTGGATAGAGCATCAATCCTGAAGTCAAGATGACCTGAGTTCAAATGTGGCCCCAGACACTTAACATTCTCTAGCTGTGTGACCCTGGGCAAGTCACTTAACCCCAATTGCCTCAGCAAAAATATATATATATAATAATAATAATAATAATTACTATTATTATTATAAAATAATAGTAATATGTTTAAAATGTAAAGTACTGTGTTACTCCAGACCTGATAATATTAACAACCATATACTTGATGGTCTTAACTAAATACTCAGAGTTAAAACAAGACTCTTGATTCCCTAGAAAGCAAGAAAAACAGACCTTATATAGTAGTGCTTTGAAAGAAGTTAGGGATTCTTTGAGGCATAACTGAGTCAGGAATACATTCTAGAATGATGAATTTGTTTTAAAGTGACATTACATTAGATAAAAACCTTTTTGCCATTGATTAGAAACCTTGTAACCCCTTTTTCCTTCTATGGGAATTCAGACTGAGGCTTGTAAGCCTCTTATATGGGCAGTTTGTGACTTAAAGATGAGCTCTGTGTTCTTATATAGTAATGAATTAGATTAAATCCTATAGACCATAGAATAGTTAGATGGCTCTTTGAATTAAAGAAATTTACAAAACATGGTTCTAGAGCCACATAATTATATGAGATCTTCTCCATGTCTAGGATAAAATAATTTGCTTTGTTGTGCTTTTTTGCCAAATTTTTGTTGTGTAAGATAACAAACTGTTGTACATGACTTATTTTATATAAAATAGAAAATTTCTCACAATAAAAGCAAGGATGGGGGTGTGTTATTATCTCACTAGGACTACTGAGCAACAGCAAAGATTCCATGAAATTTGCAGCAATCTAGTGAAAACACGGCGCAGAACTGTTGGCTGGTGGAGACGCCTCTTCACACTGAAGGAAGAAAAACCTAAAATGGTACTTGTTTTTGACACATTTATCTAGTATATCTTCTAATTTGACTTCAAAGTAGTATAATATTTGTAGACTATGAAATAATGTAAAATATTTTGACCCTCCCTTAATACCAGAGAAGAAAGCTGTACTTTTTATTTTTCCTTTATGGAGTGTTTATTGTAAAATTTGAATTGATATAATACTACACATATATTACGCATTTCTGAATTTCTATGTCATCTGCTACTTCCACAAAACTCCCCCCAAAAATTCCCATTAAATTTTTATGCTGATCTACAACATATCAAAACTGTTATGAGGGAAATTTTGATATGTAGAAGGGATAAATAATGACTTTTGGTTTACATTGGAAAGTCTGAGCAAAGATTGAAATTAGAACTTTTAAACATAGATCATTAGTACTTGCTTTGTGTTAATAAAATCCTAAAGATCTTAGCTGTTTTAGGTATCACCTACCTCTATAACAAGGAATTCTTTTTCATTTTTATTTTTTAGTACTTCATGACCATGATTATTTCTCTTGCTGCAGTTGCTTGGATTGGACAGCAAGTCCACAATCTTTTCCTCACATACCTTATTGGTAAGCTTTTTTTAGAGACTGAATCAAAGGAATATGCAGTCTATCAAACAATGAATATTTTAAAGCTCTTATTATATGCCATGCATTGAGCCAGGAATAGCAAAGATATATGGAAAAACCCCTGGCTTCAAGGAGTTTATATTCTACAAGGGAAAAAAAGCACATATATAATTGTATATAAATAAAAAGGTATTGGGTTTTTTTGTTTTTGTTTTAGCACAGATACTAACAGCTAAGGGAATATTTCATGCAGAAGTTGGCACTGGAGCAGAGTTCTGTAGGAAGGAAACAAAATTCTTGGGAGAGGGAAGTGAAGAGGAAAATCATTCTAGGCATAGAATAGAGAACAGCCAGTTCTGAAGCACTGAGGTGGGAGATAGGATGTCTAGGCTAGAATGTCTGAAGTATAGAGTGTACAGGTGAGTAATGTGGTAAGAAGGCTGGAAAGGTAGAAAAGGGCCATGTTTTAAAGAGCTTTAAGTACCAAACAGGATTTTATATTATTTGGTTCTAGAGGCAATATGAAGCCATTGAAGTTTGAGTAGAGGAGTGACATGGTCCGACCTACATTTAGGAAATTCATTTTCACAGCCTAATGGGAGATGGCTTGAACAGGAAAGCAGGTAGACCAATTAGAAGTCAGTTGCAAAAGATCAGGTCAGAGGTGATAAGGGCCTGAATCAAAATGTGAACGTAGATAGATAATGGGGTCTTCAAGAGAGAGAGTGTGGAAATAGAAACTGGAACTGTTAACTGATTGGCTATGGAGGAAAGGAATTATGAGGAATACAAGATAATATATCACGGATGGGAACCTGAATGACATGAAGGAGGATAAAGTTCTTGAAAGAAATAGGAAAGTTTGGAAGAGGGTTGTGCAACAAGAAAGAATTCTGTTTTGAGTAAGTAGAGTTTGAAATACTAATTATCCCATCTGAAAATCCTATAGTGAGCTGGAGATTCACTCTTGTAGCCTGAGAGAATCTAGGGATAGGGAGATCGACATTTGAGAGCCAATTGTATGAAACTCATGGGAATTTATGAGTTTAACAATTTCATTTAGAGATTGTGTTAGGTAGGATGAACCAAAAAATAATGAAAGAGAATAACCAAAAGAAAGCAATCTCATATAAAAACCCCAAAAGGAAAATATATTTAAGAGGAAAGGATGGTCAGCAATGTCAAATGTTAACTTTGGGAAAATAGTTTCAGTTGATATGAGATTAGAAGTCAGTTTTCAAAGAGATAAGTAAATTAGGAGAGGAAGTTAGAGGCAGTAAGAGTAAAGAGTGTTTTTGGTAAATTTGGGAAAGCAGAGGATAATAGCTTAAGGTATACTAGGTTTTATGTATTGAAGGGTTTTTTTTGTTTGTTTTGTTTTTTTAAGATGGAGGAGGCTTGGTTATGTTTGTAGACAGCAGAAAAATAGGAATAAAGAAACTGAAGATTGTAAAGGAGGATGATTATGAATACAAACTGCTGGGAGAAAATGGGGAAATAGTGAGGTCAAGATATATGTAGAGCAGATAGGTCCCTTATACAGAAATAGATATAACAGAAGTGAATGAACAATGATGTTAGTGATTTTAAGATGTAGAAAGCAGATATTTAATAGATATCACTTTTTTTTCCCCCAGGAAAGTGAGGCAAGATCCTTGGCTAAGAGTTAGAGAGGAGGTGATGGTATGTGGGAAATTTAAGAGAAGGAAATGGCTTCAAACAACTTTTGTGAGAAGTGGCTTAAAGAAGCAATCATATCAATTCATTTAAAGAATCAAGAAGTGAAAAAAGTCTTATTGCTTTGAGATTAGGCAGCATAAATTCATAGTGGATTTAGTTGAATGGGTGATTTCTTCCAGATGTTCAGGAACATAAATAAAAAACATGATGGTTGTTGGTCTTGTTTTGGGGTTTGATTAAATTGTTAGCATAGATTCAAGAGTAGTAATGTACAATTAAAAACTGAAGTACTTAATTGTAATTGGAAAAATCCAACTTCATTGTTTATATAAAGGATTCTTTTTTTTTTTTCTTTTGCTGAGGCAATTGGGGTTAAGTGACTTGCCCAGGGGTCACACAGCTAGGGAATGTTAAGTGTCTTTGATCAGATTTGAACTCAGGTTCTCCTGACTTCAAGGCTGGTGCTCTATCCACTGCGACACCTAGCTGCCCCCTATATATAAAGGATTCTTTTCCCTTGACAGAGGTAATGGACTTAGGATGCATGCAGAATGAGATACATTATTTGGACATGGCCAGTATAGGAATTTGTTTTGCTTGATTTGACACTGTGTATTTGTTAAAAGGGTTGTTACTTATTGTCTCAAAGAAAATCAATTTTTTAATGAAAAAATTAAAAGTAAAATGTTTATATAATGCCTTATCTGTGCAAGGTACTTTCAGAGAGAGAGAGAGAGATATGGACTATTTCTTTGACTTTAGAAGCTCTGTAAATACTAGGAAATAGAACAAGTGTGTGTAACTATAATATAATATAAAACATTGTTTGATTCATGTCTTTAACTTAATTTTTTATTGCTTTTAGTGACGTTCTTACTATTACTTCCGGGATTAAACCAACATGGAATCATTTCAAAGTACATTGGAATGGCCAAAAGAGAGATAAACAAGCTCCTCAAACAAAAGGAGAAGAAAAATGAATGATGCGTCTTTTTCATTCAGTATCATAAATGTAACACAGTGTCCTTGGGAACAGTTCCTACAAAGTACTAAAATGTTACAGAAGCACATTTTTACTTTCTCATTCAACTTCTGATTGGCTCTTGATAAAAATTTGAGACTGACCAGTTGAGAGGTCCTATGCATAGTATATTTGTGTAAAGTCCACCTTCACTGATTAATATTGATAACATGGGAAATAGCTGTCTGTGAAAGGGCTTTCTCTGGCCTTGTTTTTATTTCATTACCCAATGTTAACTGGACTGGCATTTTTAGGGAACTAAAATAATCCTATAGTATAGTAGTTTAGTAATTCACTTTAATCGTTTAGAATGTTAACAGTAACTTGAGTAATAAGTCCATCTTAGAATGAAAAATCTCAGGTTAAACTTTTCCTCCTAGAGAAATAGTGGTGGTTTGTGGTTGTAGAAAGTAGGTTTCACATCTTGCTTCAAAAATTTGGCTCCATGGATGTAATGACCAATTTTGTCACTTCTGATGAAGAGACCAATTAACATTAATTTTCCATTCCTGTTATTATGGAGATGACCTCAGAATTATTGAAAAATGGTCCCATGGCCTAGCTAATGGTTGGTTAATGTTTTCCCCCCTATAATACATCTTGACTGTGCAGAAATTTAATCATTTCTGCTAAGTAGCAATCTGGCATACTGTTGTCAGTCTTCTGCCCTCTCCCTTAAAATATGGCTAAGTTCTATTTAGTAAATTGTTGAGATGCTTCCTTAATAGTAATTCCTAAACAGTCTTACTTTTTTATAATTGTCTAAATCCCTAGCTTGGGGAAGAGGGCAAAGGAAGAACTAATGAAGAGTCATTATGTAAAAACTTTAGAAATAGTTGTGGCCAATAACATTCTTCCCTAACTCTTAAGGCCAAACAATAAAATTTAACCTTATGTTAGTCAAGCCCCACTCTAGTAGATAATATCTCATGAGATGCTATTTTAAATTCTCTGATCTATAATGTGATTCGGGTTAATAGTTATAAGATACTGCTATCACCATAGGTTTAGCATTAAAAAAAAAAATGATTGTCCTCTGTCCTTTTCTTTGACCACTCCATAGAGAACAAAAGGGTTATTGGTAAAAAGCATGCTAGGAAGTCTACCCTTGCTATTTGTATATTTATTAGATAATTCATATTCAGTGTAGTAATCAGAAATTGAGGTGGCTTTGAATTTAAATAAAGAAACCTCTGAAGCTTGCAGCACTTCTTCTCCACCAACACCTTGCCCCCTGTGAAAAATGTCAAGGAATGTTTAGAAATAATACGTGAACTCTTTTATAAACTATGATGTAGTTTTATGAATTGCACTGAAATTATAAAAACTGGGCTGTGATATTTAAGTTCTAATAGTAAATTTTTGTTTTCAGAATACTACTGTAGCCAAGGAGCCCATGTAGCATGATTTGTTTTATGAATGTTGTCTGATAAACCACCTAGAAAATATTGCATTTATTTCCTCTTGTAAATAAGCCTGTCCTCATAACTGTTTTTGTGTGTTGTACTGATGACCTCTGCTGTTTTAATCCTTTATTATTCCTTCTACTGTGTTTTGTGTAGAAAGAAATGGGAAGAGAATAAAGAGGGGAAAAAAATAAAAGTTAAACTCTTCACTTCATTTTTTTTTAAAGCTCAACTAAGAAAATTACATAATTAAATTTATAAACCTTTGCGTTAATCAGTTACCTTGAATTCACCACAACATTATAGCTACTTAACTCCAAAGGATCTGTCTTAGACTTTATACAAACCAATTTGTATAGCCAAGGGGGTTCTGGGTTTTAAGATAGTTCCCATGACAGGGTATTTGAGGGACAATGTTAGTTTGGGTAACCCAAGTGCCCCATTTTAGTTGAAACATAAATGTATGAAGGGGGGGAAATAATGTGAATAAGCCTGAGAAGGTAGGCCAAAGTCCCTGGTTTTGGGAAGTTCAATAGGGAAGACATTGTACCTGAACAATACAATGTTAATTTGAGTGTAAGGAATATTCCTTTGGCAACTGTAGAGAATGGAGCAGGGAGAGTAGGCAAAGAGATGGGAGACTATTTCAGGTGAGAGGTGATTGAGAAATACCAGTGCTTTTGAGAGGGATTTTGAAGATAGAAAAGGAACTTGGTAATTTATGAAAGAATGGGAGAGAAGGTTGGAGAATGTCATGAGTAAAATCAAGGATGACTTTTGGGTTGAGCTTGTGACTAGAATGGTGGTGCCCTTCCCAGAAAGAGAAATGAGGGATGAGTTGAAGTCTTACTTGAGCAAGTTGGTAGACAAGTGCTTATGGGACATGCAGGTGAAGATATTTAGCAGGCTGGTGATGACATAGGCTGAAGCTCAAGAAAAGAGATGAGTGCTATTCATCTGTATAGAGAACTTGTGTGAAACTATGGGAGCTGATATATCACTATACAGAGAAGAGGACCAGATATACAGGCCTGGGCTCTACAAGTAATGGGATAAGACAGTACTTCAAAAGAAACCAAACCACTGACAGGTATCAGAGAAGCCCATAGAAAGGAGACTAAGAAGGAATAAGTTAAGTGTCAGAGGTTGCAGAGAGCAAAAAGAATCCACCTGGTGAGAACAGAGAAACCAGTTTGCAGGGAGTGGAGAATTGCATGAGATGTAAGGTGAAAAAATGTTTTCTGTGAGTTTATGGAAAGAGCTTGAGTGACTGTAGTTTCAAGAATAGGGTTTGTAAGGAAGGTAGCAGCAAAGGACCCAGTGGATAAGATGAAATTAGAAAAGGGATGGTTAAATGGTCAAGCTGGATAGTATGAAAAATAAAGGCAACACTTCCACATTAGACCCAGGTAAGCTCCAAATGGATACATAGATAGAAAAGTTACATCATACATTAAGAAGCAAAGAACAAATTTTAGATTTCTGAATAAAGGCTTTATGACCAAACAAGGAATGGAAAGGATCACAAACTTTAATTTTTGTGCAAGTAAAGCCAATACAACTGAGATTGGAAAGGAAACAACTGAGGGAAAATATTTACAACCAATTTCTCTTTCTAAGCCCCTATGTAAAGTTTATTCTCTTCCCACCACTCAGATTATAAGCTCCTTGAAGGCAATGAATTATCTCTGATTTTATTTGTATTTATGCCCCCTGCAAATAATACTGGCACATAGTTTTCACTTAGTTTATTGATTGTCTGATTCAAATTTATAAAGTAAGCTATTTCTTAATTGATACACAAGAGGAGTTCTAAGTGCCTTCACTATTTCATTTGATCTTCACAACAACCCTATGAAATAGGTGCTACTATTCAACAGCTGAGGAAGCTAAAGCAGATACTTTGAATTACCTATCTCAGGTCACACAGCTATTGAGTATCTAAGATTAGAGTTGAATTGGTCTTGAACATCACTAGCTGTCAATAAATGACCAGGTAAATAGTCATAATAAAAATAAGCAGTAAGACAAATGCTACAAATCAATAATTAGAGAAATGCAAATTAAAGCCAATAGCCTAAATTTGCCTTTTGACGATCATTCTCCAGCTCTCAAAAATAGACAATGATAAATTATTAGCAACCATACAAAAAGATTGTTCAATATCATAAAAATCCATTCCTCAACAGATAAATGGTCAAAAGCTATGAACAAATCTCAATAGTAAATTATGAATAGCCATATGAAAGAATGTTCCAAATCAATAGTAATATGAGAAATACAAATTTTAAAAAGGTTTCAATTTATATCCAGCAACCTGTCAAAGATGGTAGAAGATGAGAGTTAACTATTGGAGGAAATGTAGGAAGAGAAGTATACTCCTGAATTTTTGGCAAAATAAATTGGTGCAACCATTTTTGGAAAACAACTTGCAATTATACAAATAAAGGAATTAAAATGTTTATCATACCTTTTAATGCGAAGTCACTATTTGTGTGAGGGGGAAGGAGAAATGTAGCATCTCTTTTTGTAATAGTAAAGAAATAAAAACAAAGTAGATGCCCATTGATTGAGGATTAGTAAAACAAATTGTGTGACATGAATGTAATAGAATATTATGGTTCTGTCTTCTCCAACTCTTCATGATCACATTTGGGGTTTTCTTGGCAAAGAGACTGTAATAATTTGCTGTTTCCTTTTCCACTTAATTTTACAGATGGGAAACAGGAAAACAGGGTTAAGTAACTTGCTGGGAGGGGGGGACGGGGTGTCCCACACTCCAGCATGTCTGGTAAGTCATTTGGTAAGTGTCTGAAGTCAGATTTGAATTTAGATGAGTTTTTCTGATTCCAGTTCCAATGCTCATCACTGTGCCATCTAGCTTCCTAATTTACAATGCTGTAAGAAGTAATATGAATATAGAGAAGACTTATATGAAATGTTGCAGAATGAATTAAGAACCAAGAAAATACATAATGACTACAATGTAAATGAAAAGAATAATCAAAAATAAAAGTGCACAGTGAAAAATTACAAAGAACAAGCATAAGCCAAAGAAGAGATAGGAGAAGACCCTATTCCTTTGCAGAAGTGGAAGGTCATGGATTTTGGAACATTGCATATATTTTGTTGTTGTTCCAAATTTTTTTTTCTTAATTTATTTATTGTTTTTTTTAACTTTGAGTTCTGAATTTTTATAAAGTCATGCAAAACATTTTCCTATTAACCATGTTGCCAAAAAAAAAAAAGAAAAAGAAAGTGAAAAAATTATGATTCAATCTGCATTCAGACTCCATCGGAACTTTCTCTGGAATAGATAGTATTTTTCATCATAATGAAATGGCTTGAGTCATTGTATTCATCAAAGTAACTTCTTTTGACACTTGGTCGTCATTGTTATAATATTGTTCTTACTGTATAGTTATCTTGTTCTGTTCACTTCTCTGCATCAGTTCATATAAGTCTTTTCATATCTTTTTTCAAAATTATTCCCCTCATCATTTTTTATGGTACAATAGTATTCCATCACAATCTGGTTCATCCATTTTCCAATTGGTTTTCCCAGTTCTCTTTAATTTCCAATATTTTGCCATCACAAAAAGTTGCTATAAATATACATGTACATATATATTCATATGTAGCACTTTTTCTTGAATCTTTTTGGGTTATAGTGCTATTATTCTATCAAAGAACCATATGAAGAGTTTTATTAGCCCTTTAGGCATTGTTCCAAATTTCAGTTCCCAATTCCACCAACAGTGCAATAGTGGCCCAATTTTCCCATATCCCTTCCAATACCCAACATTTTCCCTTTTTGTCATATTAGCTAATCTGATAGATATGAAATGATACCTCAAAAGTTGTTTTAATTTGCCCTTCTCTAATCAGTAGTGATTTAGAGCATTTTTTCATATTACTATGGATAGCTTTGATTTTCTGAAAATTGCTTTATATTCTTTTTTTTATTAAAGCTCTTTATTTGCAAAACATATGCATAGGTAATTTTTCATTATTGACCCCCTTGCAAAGCTTTCTGTTATAAATTTTTCCTTCCTTCCTCCCCACCCCCTCCTCTAGATGGCAGGAAGTCTAATACATGTTAATTATGTTAAAATACTTGACAAATCGAATATGTGTATGCATATTTATAAAGTTGCTGTACAAGAAAAATCAGATCTACAAGAAAAAAAAATCTGAGAAGGGAAACAAAATGCAAGCAAACAACAATAGAGAGCGTGAAAATGCTATGTGGTGGTCTACCCTCAGATGCCATAGGCCTCTCTCTCTGGGTGTATATGGCTTTCTTCATCACTGAACAACTGGAACTGGTTTGAAACATCTCATTATTGAAGAGAGCCATGTCCATCAGAATTGATCATCATATAGTATTGTTGTTGCTGTGTATAATGATCTCCTGGTTCTGCTCACTTCACTGAGCATCAGTTCATGCAAGTCTCTTCAGGCCTCTCTGAAATCGTCCTGCTGGTCGTTTCTTACAGAACAATAATATTCCATAACATTCATATACCATAATTTATTCAACCATTCTCCAATTGATGGGCATCCTTTCAATTTCCAGTTTCTAGCCACTATAAAAAGGGTTCCACAAACATTCTTGCATGTGGGGCCCTTTCCTTCCTTTAAGATCTCTTTGGGATACAAGTCCAGTAGAGATATGGCTAAATCTAAGGATATGCAGAGTCTGATAGCCCTTAGGGCATAGTTCCAAATTGCTCTCCAGAATGGTTGGATCCATTCACAGTTCCACCAATAATGTATCAGTGTCCCAGCCTTCCCACATCCCCTCCAACATTCATCATTATCTTTTCCTATCATCTTAGCCAATCTGTGAAAGATATGTAGTGGTACCTCAGAGTTGTCTTAATTTGCATTTCTCTGATCAATAGTGATTTGGAGCACTTTTTCATATGACTAGAAATAGTTTCAATTTCATCATCTGAAAATTGTTCATATCCTTTGACCATTTATCGATTGGAGAGTGGCTTGAATTCTTATAAATATGAGACAATTCTCTATATATTTTAGAAATGAGGCCTTTGTCAGAACCCTTAAATGTAAAGATGATTTTCCAATTTGATGCTTCCCTCCTAATCTTGTCTGCTTTAGTTTTATTTGTACAGAAACTTTTTAACTTAATATAGTCAAAATTATCCATCTGGTGTTCAATTAAGAGTTCCAGATCTTCTTTGGGCACAAATTTATTCCATCTCCACAGGTCTGAGAGGTAAACTATCCTATGTTCCTCTAATTTGCTTATAATATCATTCTTTATATCTAAATCATGAACCCATTTAGATCTTATCTTGGTATGTGGTGTTAGGTGTGGGTCAAGCCCTAATTTCTTCCACACTAGCTTCCAATTTTCCCAGCAGTTTTTGCCAAATAGTGAGTACTTATCCCAGAAGCTGGGGTCTTTGGGTTTATCAAACAGTAAATTGCTATAGTTATTGCCTAGTTTGTCCTGTGATCCTATCCTATGCCACTGATCGACTACTTTACTTCTTAGCCAGTACCAGATGGTTTTGATGACCACTGCTTTATAATATAGTTTTAGATCTGGTACAGCAAGGCCACCTTCATCAGCATTTTTTTTTCATTAATTCCCTTGAAATTGTCGACCTTTTGTTCTTCCACATGAACTTCACTACTATTTTCTTCTAGTTATGTAAAATAATTTCTTGGGAGTTTGATTGGTATGGCACTAAATAAGTAAATTAGTTTGGGTAGTATTGTCATTTTTATTATGTTCGCTCTGCCTACCCATAAGCACTTGATGTTTTTCCAACTGAATAGGTCTGACTTTATTTGTGTGGAAAGTGTTTTGTAGTTTAGTTCATATAGTTCCTGACTTTTCCTTGACAGATAGATTCCCAAATATTTTATACTATCAACAGTTATTTTGAATAGAATTTCTTTTTGTATCTCTCTCACTGCTGAACTTTGTTGGTCATATATAAAAATGCTGATGATTTATGTGGATTTATTTTGTATCCTGCAACTTTGCTAAAGTTGTGAATTGTTTCTACTGCTTCATATTCTTTGATCATTTATCAATTGAAGAATGGTACTTGTTATAAATTTGACTTGGTTCTCTCTATAAATACATATACACACATACATACGTGTGTGTGTATGAAATGAGGCCTTTATTAGAGAAATACTCAAACAATGCCCACTGCCTCCCTTATTTCCATATGTAGTAATAGGTCTTTTGTGCCTCTTCATGTGATTTACCCTATTCTGTCTTCCCTTTTTCCTCTTTTTCCAGTATAATCCTTTTTTCACCCTTTATTTTTTTTCTAATATCATCACATTTTGATGTATGCTCTTCCTAACTGCCATCATAGAGACATAGTTCTCAAGAGGTACAAGTATCACCTTCCCATGTAGGGATCTAAACAGTTTAACCTTATTGAATACCGTTTTTTTCTTTACTATTTACCTTTTTATGCTTCTCTTGATTCTTATATTTAAAGACTGAATTTTCTATTGAGCCCTAGTTTTTTCATCAGAAAAAAAAGTTCCGATTTTATTAAATGTCCATCTTTTCCTCTGAAAGATTATGGTCAATTTTGCTTGTAGTTGATTCTTGGCTGTAATCCAAGCTCCTTTGCCTTCCAGAATATCCTATTCCAGACCTTCTATTCCTTTAATGTAGAAGCTGCTGAGTCCTGAGTAATCCTGACTGTGGCTCCTTGATATTTAAATTGTTTCTTTCTGGCTGCCTATAGTATTTTCCCCTTGTCTTGATAGTTCTGAAATTTGGAATTTTTATTTCATGACTTCTGTCAGGAGGTAACTCATAGATTCTTTCAAGGACTATTTTACCCACTAGTTCTAGGATATCAGGGCAGTTTTCCCTGATAATTTCCTGAAAGATGTTGTCTAGATTATTTTTCTCCCCATGGTTTTCAGGTAGCCCAATAATTTTTAGATCGTCTCTCCTGGATCCATTTTCCAGGTCAGTTGTTTCTCCAATGAGGTATTTTACATTTTCTTGTATTTTTTCCTTCTTTTGATTTTGTTTGATTGATTTTTGATTTCTCGTAATCATTCACTTCCACTTATCTGATTCTAATTTTTAAGGAATCATTAATTATTTAGCTTTTCAATTTGGCTAATTCTACTTTTAAAAGATTTGTTTTCTTCAGTCCTTTTTCCAAGCTGTTGACTCCTTTTTTCATAATTCTCCTGCATAACTCTCATTTCTTTTCTTCTATCTCTTATTCCTTTTTGAGCTTCTTCCAAGGGGATTTCCCCTTTGAGGCTTTACATGTAGACATTCTACCATTACTGTCCTCTTTTGAATTAATGTCATCACCATAACTTTCCAAGGTCAGGGTTCTTTTTGCTTTTTTGGCTCATTTTTAATAGTTGAGGTCTGCACATGAGGCATAGGCATACACTTCAAGCTTCTTGTGCTGGGGGACAAGGTCCTTGTCACTGACTTTCTGTGCTGGGGCTTGATATACTGGCAGCTAGCCCACTTGGGGGTAGCCCAGCCTTGTCTGACCTACTGTGCCCAGGTTCTGAGGCTGGCAATGTCTTCTGTGCTGGGGCTGGAGATCTCACAATTGTCATGCTATGCAATGGGCTTGCTGAGCCAGTATTGAAGAATTTCCATTTATTGTTCACTCTGCCTTTTTGTGGGTTCTGTCATTCCAGAATCTGTTTAGATACTTAATTTTCTAAGGGAAAAATTTCCCTTATTATATTTTCCCTTTTTATATTTTTCCCTTTATTTTCTAAGGGAAAACTTTCTTAGTTTCTAAGGGAAACTAGAGACAACTTGGGCAACTTCCTTCTTTTTGCCATCTTGCCTCCCCAGAATATATTTTAATAAAAAAGAAATTCAACACGGAATAAACTAAAATTTCACCTCATACCCAGCAAATTGCAAAAGATTACAAAAAAAAAATAGTGTTAAAGGGATTGTGGAAAGCTAAGCAACCTACAATACACTTGGTAGAGCCTTGAAAGTCTTAATTTTTTTAATGAGCTAAGAGGGACATGGAGTGAGAAGAGGAGAGAAAGTTTTAATAGCCACATAGAGAAATTCAATAGTCAGAAAAGAGTAAAAGGATTGGTGTACTCAGCAATAACAAGATTGTATGATGATCAACTCTGATGGACATGGCTCTGTTCAACAATGAGGTGTTTCAGACCAATTCCAATAGACTTGTGATGGAGAGAGCCATCTGCTCCCAGAGAGAGGACTGTGGGGACTGAATGTGGATCACAGCATAGTATTTTCACCTTCTTTGTGCTTGTTTCCTTTTTTCTCATTTTTTTCCTTCTTGAATTTTTCTTGCACAGCATGATAATTGTGTAAATATGTATAGAAGAATTGCATATGTTTAAAATTCATTAGATAACTTGCTGTTTAAGGAAGGGTGCATAGGGAAGGGAAGGAGAAAAAGTTGGAACACAAAGTTTTGCAAGGGTGAATATTGAAATTTTTGCATGTATTTTGAAAATAAAAAGCAATTATTTAAAAAAATTTTAGGGGAGAAGAAAAAAAAAGATAGGTGTACAGTGAGATACTTTTCTTGTGCACCTAGTCAGTGCAACTGTTTGACTTTCTCCAGTAGGCTTCACACATACAGGAATGAAGGCACCAGATGATAGGAGTCATCCTATGATGAGTGGGCAATAGGATAATAGTGCAAGAGATTAATTTACATTGGAAACAGTGTAAATTAAGATAGAGTGGACAAAGGAGTCAGGAAGACTCATCTTCCTGCGTTCAAGCCTGGGCTCAGATACTAGCTGGGAGATCCTGGCCAAGTCGCTTAACCAGCTTTGTCTTAGTTTCTTATTTGTAAAAAAGACTGGAGAAGGAAATGGCAAACCACTCCAGTATCTTTGGTCATAAAGAATTGGACATAACTGAAACAACAGAACAACAAAAATATTTTGAAAGGGAGGAAAATAAAACCAAAGCAGAAATGATGGCCCAGGAGATGGACATGAAGGAACTTGGTAATTGACTGGATGGAGGGCATTCAGGAATATCCATGAAAGTAGAGTCAAGGACAATGGCTAGGTTGTGGACAAATGAGGGAATTAGGAGTTATCTCAAGGGGGTCAGTGGAATGATTGGGGGTTGTGACAAACACAGAGGGATGAGATACAGGGGAGAGCTAAAAGGATGGGAAGTTGTGGTCAGATAGGGAAACTTCAGAGTTAAGGATGGGGAAGGTTTGTAAGTGGTAGCTTCGAGACTAGATATCTTAAAGTTCAGAATCCCAGAAACTCTTAATGGAGCCACAGAATTTTTATGAGAACTGATTGGAAAAGTTAATTTAATTAGCATTCCCAAAGAAAGCTAATTTAATCAGCTCCGAAATAATTGACTTAGTAGTGTTCCCAAAGTTAAAAAAAAAAAAAAAAAAAAAAAAAAAGGAAAGAGGGTGAGACAAGAGTGTCAAGATATTAATGGTATTCTGCTAGAATGACTGAATTGGAGGAAGCACATCCTGGGATTGAGGGAATGTTTGATTTACTTTTCTGTCTAAGGCAACTGCCTCAAGGCCAGACGCTGAACTGAAGGAATTAATTGATTCACTATCCATGGAGGGATGTGAGTGACAAAGATATAATAGAATGGTAATGTGTGGGGATTTGGAGATAAAGTAAGATAAAGTTTGAGGCTTTTTTGCTTATTTTTTAAAATAGTGACCCAGATAAAGAACTCACTTTATTTCCCTTCTTGCACTCTAAGATTAGGCAATAGTGGCCTACTTGCTCTTTCTCACACAGAATACTCTATCTGCTGTCTGCCTTTGTACCCACTGTTCCTCATATCTAGAATGCTCTTTCTCCAGACCTCCAGCTCTCTACATCCCTGGCTTCTTTTGTCAGCTTAAATGCCACTATCTACAGGAGATCTTCCCACTGTAACCAACCAATAAACATTATTTAGTGCCAGGCACTGTGCTAAATAAACCCTTGAGCTTTCCCTATTTATTTACATCTTGTTTCCCGCATTAGTATCTAAATTCCTAGAGGACAGAAATTTGTGTTTTTACCTTTCTTTATACATCTGTAGTATTTAGTATAGATCTTGAGATTGGGCAAGATGAAAATAGGTCCTATGAAGAAGTCTAAAAGAAATTGCAGTTTTTTAGAAGACAAACCTGAAGGAGAGTATTTAATAGATTGTAAGATGGGTTTCCAGACTATCCAGAGGTTGTTTTGTGAGCTGTTATGTGACATATAGCACATATATATGTGACATGCCATGACAGTGGAGAGAATGTTGAACTGACAGAAACAAACAGTACTTGAGGAATTAGCAGTGGTTTGAGATTCTTCAAGAAGAGATACAGAAAAGGAAAGCAAGAAATGATGTGAAAGCAGCGGATATACCTCTCAATACATCCTTGTTTTCCAGTGAAAAGACAATTTCCCTTTGGTTGAAATAATTGTTTCTATCTGTTTTTGAGCTGAAATCTTATCTTGCTCCCATCAAAAGAACTCATTTTTCTTCTTTATTCTAAGATATGTAACTTCTCCAATTTTTAGTTGCTGTTTTGCTTGTTTGGCGGGGGATGGGGGAGGCTATTCCCCCCATATGTAATATGGAGTTTTCATTGTGTGGCTCAAAAGGAGGCAAAATAGCCATCTCTAGTCTCTTCCTCTTCTACACTTCTTCAAGGAAGTCTTTATTTTCTGCCAGGATGAAAAGCAAGGAGGTTGGGACCAGTTGGACCCACTCTGTTCTCCTTAGAGGAAGAGGAAGTACTGGGCTAGAATTATTTACTTCCTTAGATATTATTTGAGAGAATACTGAGAAAAACTAATAAAATAGATACACTTTTGGTTAGTTTAAACAGAAAAAGAAAAGAAAAAATGCAATGCCTAGTATCAAAAATGAAAATGGTCAACTTCTATGAAGAAGAGATTAAAGCAGTAATTTGGAGCTATTTTGTCTAGCTGCATGAGTGACAACAAATCTGGCAATCTAAGTGAAATAGATGAATATTTACAAAAGCATAAATTGTCCAGATTAACCAAAGAGGAAATAAAATACTTAACTCCATTTTAGGAAAAAAAATTGAACAAGCCATCAATGAACTGCCTAAATAAAAATCTCCTGGGTCAGATGGATTTACAAGGGAATTCTATCAAACATTTAAAGAACAATTCCAATATTGTATAAACTATTTGGAAAAACAGGCAAAAAAGGAGTTCTGCCAAATTCCTTTTATAACACAAATATGGTGCTGATAGCTAAAACAGGAAAAAACCAAAACAGAGAAAGAAAATTATAGACCAATCTCCCTAATGAATATTGAAAATACTGAGAAATGAAAAGAAAGAGAGGCTTATACCAATGTGGTTATTCATATGTTTTATTAGGGTTAATTAGGTTGGTTGGGTTGTTTAAGGGAGTTTGTTCATAAGAAGTCAGTCATCCTAGGGGCAGAATGACAAAATAACATCCAAAACACCAACCCCAGGCAAGAAAAAACAGAACAAATAAGGTATAGTGCCAAGGATGGCCCAGGCTCACATGCAAGTGTTCCCATAGGATAATTGGAGCTTCTTTTGCTGTTTACTCATTTATTTAAGGCTGTTTATATTCTGTATGACAGTCATAGATCATATTCCCAATCTGACCTATTCTGTATACTCTACCCCTTGTGACCTGCTCATACAAGCTTTCCAATATTTTCCCCAAAGTTTCCTAAGCAGTACCCAAGTGGTTTTACTAACATGGAAGAAGCAGAGGAGCTTATCAATGAATTACATTGGATGTACTTAAGTAGGGAAACAATATGACGGATAAGAAAATTACCACAATTGTTACAATTTTCTTCTATCACATCCCTAGCCAGGCAAAGGAAGAATCAATGGCACTTAGTGATTAGTGGGAGTACTTCTGAATTTAATTCAGTATATGGTTTAGCTGAATTTCTCTTTTTTAAATAATATTTTATTCTTCCCCAATTACATGTAAAGACAACTTTTAGCATTCATTAAAAATTTTTAAACTTCCAAATTTTCTTTCTCCTTCCCTTACCTACCCTCTCCATGAAACAGCAAACAACTTAACATGGATTACACATGGTGGATCATGCACAACATATTACCATATTAGTCATTTTGTGAAAGAAGACACAGACCCAAAGGGGGAAAAAAACTCACAAAAAAGTACAGAAAGTGAAAAACAGCGTGTTTTAATCTATATTAGACTCCATCAGTTTTTTTCTGGAGGTGGGTAGCATTTTTTTTATCATGAGTCTTTTGGAATTGTCTTAGAAAACCGCATTTCTGAGAATAGTTAAGTCATTTATCATTGATCTGTGTACAATATTGTTGTTATGGTATACAGTATTCTTCTGGTTCTGCTTACTTCACTTTGCATCAGCTCATACAAGAATTTTCAGGTTTTTCTTAAGTATGCCTATTTATTTCTTATAGCGCAGTAGTATTCCCTTACAATCATGTGCCACAACTTGTTCAGCCATTCCCTAATTGATGGAAATATCAATTTCCAATTCTTTGCCTCCACCAAAAAGAACTTCTACAAATATTTTTGTATAAATTGATTCTTTCCACCCCTTACCCTCCTTTCAAAATCTCTTTGGGATATAGTTCTAAGAGTGGTACTGCTGGATTAAAGGGGATGCACAGTTTTATAGATATATGGGCATAAATCCAAATTGTTCTCCAGAATGAGTGGATCAGTTCACAACTTCACCAACACTGCATTAGTGTCCCAATTTTTTCACATCCTCTCCAAAAGCCAGCTGAATTTCAGACTAAGATCAGAGACATAGAAATATAGCTTGAGCAATTTTTACAATATATTGGGGATGATATAGAATCTAATCAATTATAATCCAATCAGAATTATTTGAGTTTCCCAATTTCTCCTTTTTTGTTCAATGGGAGACTTGTCACAACTTTTCCTGACTGATCAATGTAAGAGCAACAAAATCGAGCAATCAATCACAAGTAGTACGAACATCTAAAACATGGGTTAATTTTAGAGAGGAAATTTACATGACACCAAAATAACTGAGAAAATTAAAAAATTCAGATATAATGAAGCAATAAAACAAACTAATACAATAATAACCAACAACTCACTTCCCATGTTCATTTAATCAACAAATTTCATCTTGATTCTCAGAAGTCCCATGTAATTGTCTGCTCTCTAGAAACATCTTTACTTGGACATTATAGAAAGTGTCTTGTCCTCAGGATTACTTCTTCAGGAGATTTGCTTTTCAAGATTCCTCATGTGTTCCTGCTAAAATCATTTACAAAAACAGCTCTCAAAAATTCTTCAATAACTAGTTCATGTGGTGAAGACCCATTCAAAGTTCTGACCTTATTAACAATAGAGATACTAGGAGAACAACAAATTAGGGACCCATACTTTACTTGACACTTCAGAGAATTTAAATTTTTAACATACCCCAGTGGAATCATTTATATATTTGACACACAGGATTGTTTCATCTTGTTACTTCCCAAAATTTTCCATTCTCATTTATTCCAATTCTTTTAGGAGACTCAGATGCTATTAGGAGGATCCTATACAAAAAAATCAAGGTAACAACATTCTTTGCAGGTAGAAGTTCATCCCTAGATTCAATGTTTATATAAATGAATTTTCTTACAAGAGACTGATTTTGCTCCAATTTTAATAAAAAGACGGGATAGGACATGTAGAAATACTTAATTCCCAGTTGTATACAGAAAATTGCATATCAGCTGAGTTTGTACTAGAACATGTTCACCTGTTTAATTATATTCAAATGGAGTAGATATTAGACAAATATTACCCTAAGATTACTGATGGTACTGAAATTCTATTTCTTAAAAATAAAACAAGAGATTTTTGACTTCAGCTTCATAAACTAATAGATTTATATCTTTGTTTCAAAGCTTTATTACCTTTGTCCAATTATTCTCACAGTATTCTGAAAGAATGAGCTATATGAGAATTTTAACCTTATATTAGATTATGCAAATATTAACAGGCAGATGACAAATCCAAGTACTAATTTACTTGGTTGTTTGGAATATGGAATAACTATACATTTGAGTATACCAAAAACAGTAGGATTTTCTATGCTTGTGCTCAAATTTTCTATTGACCACATACTCTGATTATAGAAATTTGTTATGAAAGGAAACATGATTATAATAACATCAAAACTTGTCCTTAATGGCTTAACATACATGTGCCAGGTTAAAGCATCTTTATCACTCTTTGACTTGAGAGAAAAGTCACAATTGACAGTCAATTATGCAGTAATCATTCCATCTCATAGCCAGACTCAGGGATAACCAGTGGTCAACATTCTTGTTCAAAAGAGAGTAATATAATGGGAAAATTCAGTCAAAAATATCTTATCTATAACTATGCCAAGATCATTCTCTTGGCTTTTCCCCAGATACAGATAGATGTTTACCTGTAACATTTCAGAATCACATTCCCTCTGAGTAGCTTGTGGCATTTTTTTTTGAATGGATAATTATTGACTTAATGATCCATCTATATTCAACTAGGCTTGAATTTAAAACTCAAAACAACATCAATAACAGTCCCAAGAGTATTTACTTCAAATGGCAAGTTTCACTAATCATAGCTTAGGATAGATAGTGTTATTTTACTCTTGTGAAGTTGCAATAAGAAATCAAAGATTTCACTTAGCATCCTTTGTTTTTGTTTTTGTTTGTTTCTTCTTCTTAAGCTTAGACTTATATTTACATAATTAGAAATTACTTCTCTCTGATTCAAACCAGTTCTAATTGTTCAGTAATGAAGAGAGCCATATACACCCAGACAGAGGCCTATGAGAACTGGTGTGGACCACAACATAACATTCTCACTCTGTTGATGTTTACTTGCATTTTGTTTTCTTTCTCAGGTTTTTTTTCCTTCTTGATTCGATTTTTCTTGTGCAATGAGATAATTGTATAAATATGTATACATATGTTGGATTTTATATATATTTTAACATATTTAACATGTATTGGATTACCTGCCATCTAGGGAAGGGGGTGGGTGGAAGGAGGGGCTAATTTGGGACAGAAGGCTTTGTAAGGGTCACTGTTGAAAAATTACCCATGCATATGTTTTGTAAATAAAACTCTTTAATAAAATAATAAATCACTTCTCTCTTATAAACAAACTTGTAAATTCTCAGTAAGCCAATTTTATTATTTTTAGGAACTCTGTAACCCATTACAAACTCTTTTTCCCAGGGCTGATGACCTTGCCCAAACAGTTTCAGTTTACAGATAAAGGAGATTCTACAAGGTCTTTTCTTTGTATCTTTTGCTCACACAGTAATTATCACTTTTCCCATAATTTTTCCAAGTCTTTACCAGGTCTCATCATTCAGTAATGGACCTGACTGGCAGGATTTTTTCCTAAGCTGTTGCAGCTCATTCATTTTGAAGTTCTCAGGAAGGCTTGGGGCTTGTTCCTCCTGTTTCATTAAATAAGTTTCTTTTGTTGTAGGAAGGAAGCAAGACAAGTTCTTAAAATTAAAATTAAATATAATCTATTATAAAAATGGGCAGGATTCTTATATAACTTACATTCAAAATTTCCAATTTCAAGACACACATACCAACTTTAAAATTTATTTTTAAAATGACCTGTACTTAATTTTAGTTTGTAAGATTCCCTTATTATTTAATTAGATGTTTCAATCAAACTCAATTTCTTCTTCTTTTTTTTTGGGGGGGGGGATTCACAAACCTTTTTTTTTCTTTTTTTGTGAGGCAAGAAAGTGTTAATAATAATATGGGCAAGATGTTTCTATGTGCCAGGTTTTAATTTTTTTTTTGAAACTTTATTGGCATCACCTCCAAACTCATTTCTCTATAATCAGTGAGATAATCTTCTCCTCCAACAGTAAAACAATAAATCTGTCATTCTGGGTGTGAGAAATACTTTTAATTCCCTTAAAACAAATTCTAAAGAATATTAATCCAATTACTTGCTAGAATTTATTTCAACATTTGTAAAAACATCCAAACCACAATACAGGTCTGAGGAGAAAAAATTCCCTTTTCTGATTTTTTTTTTCTTACCTCTCCTTTTACAATCCAGAACTTGACCAGAGTTAGAAAAAATAGAGAGAAAAGAATCTTTCTGAAAACTTGTAGAGATGCACATTAATTTATGTGATAGATTTGCCAGTGAAGTTTTTCCTTCTAAGCTCTGTGCTCACAATTAGAGAGAGACATACAAAGATAGGCACAGAGAAAAAACAATAACAATTGTGAGATAGAGATCCCAATATTAGAAATTACTTCTCTATGCCTGCCTAACCAGATGTCTCCGGAGGGACCATGTTATCTCTCTCTCTCTCTCTCTCTCTCTCTCTCTCTCTCTCTCTCTCTCTCCCTCTCTCTCTCTCTCTTCCTTCCTCCCTCCCCCCTCTTGTATCTCTCTCTGTCTCTCTCTTTTTCCTCTTCCCTCTCTCTCTGTCTCTCTGTCCTCCTCCCTCTCTCCCTCTCCCTCTCCCTCCCTCTCTCTCTCCCTCTCTCCCTCCCTCTCTCCCTCTCCCTCTCCCTCTCTCTCTCTCCCTCTCTCTCTCTCTCTCTGTCTCTCTGTCTCTCTGTCTCTCTCTTTCTCTCTCTCTCCCCTTGTCTCTGTCTCCCCCCTCTTTCTCCTTTCTCAGAAATTATTACCCTTTCAAAACTACACCTGTCTTATTTCTTGCATATTCTGATCTGGCATTTCTTTTTTCAATCAAGTCCCAAATAATCTCATTTCCTTCTCGGTTTCTGTCCTGTTCCTGGGATGTAAGCTGTCAGAAAGGGAAGGAGGGAAAAAGAAAAAAAAAGAAACTTTCTGCTCCTTATCTTACCATAGAGAGGGCATTTACCATCTCAAAGTTTCTTTTAACAGTGCTGAAAGTTCTCGTCTTTGCCTGGGCTATAAATCTTTCATTAAGTAACACAAACAGCTGGCATTGTACGGGGAGTCCCATCTCCTCCCCTTCCTTATCAGTGTTCTTTTTTGGGATGTCCCTGTATCCATGCTGCTCAGGCCTCGCCTCCCATGAGGATGAAGAAAGCCTCATTCCCCAAGCTTTTTTCTCTGATTCCTGCCAAGTATGCCAAATGTGAGAGAACAGACTACCCCGTCCTAATTACACTAATTGTAGGATGGCATACCCTCTGAGAAAATACTGAGATATCAAAGAAAGATTATACCAATTATATTATGGTATTATATATCATATTAATATATTACACATAATATATTACATATACCAATTATACCAGTGTGGTTACCAATAGATTTTATTAGGATTAATAAGGTTGTTGAAGAGAGTTTGCTCATAAGAGATCAGAAATACTGAGGGTCAGCAGGATAAAGTAAAATCCAAAGTGCCAGGTATTATACAAAACAAAGAAGGTATAAATCCAGAGTCACATGCAAGTGCTCCCACTGGATAATTGGAGCTTCTTTTGCTGTTTACATTTACTCAAGGGAGTTTATATTCTCTGTAACAGTCATAGGTCATCTTCCTATTCTGCCCTCTCATACACTATCTTAAGTAGAAAGGCAAAACTCGAAAATAGGAAATAACAGACTATGACATTTCCATAGCCTTTCTTTTGATATTTCTAGGTGCAAAGATTAAGCAAACTTCCTCAGAATGTCATAATAATCTGACTATCCAAATTAAATGAATGCAATGGCATTTTGCTTTCCCCAAAAACAAACCTTCCAGCACTGCAATAAGGGTTTAATAAATGAATATGTTCTCATTGTGCATTACTGCCAAGTATCTGAATTCTGGTACTTCAGGAAGTCTCTTGATATTTCATCATGCCATCATGAAAATCCACTGGCAAAAATTCCAAAAAATTATTCTGGATGATGCTTGTCTCATTTCCCAAATCCCTTATTTAGGATTAATACAATTCCCTGAAGATCTTCCTCATGTTTCCTTTTGTACAGCAATTAGCATAATACCATCTTCACTTGGGAATATTCTAACAATGGGAAACACTTTTGCTTGGTCTATATGCAGAACATCTATAATACCTCACTTGATGTCAATACTTGGTTGATTTTTGAACAAACTCATCTATTCAAATTTGTCAGTCTTAATGAATTTTAATGTATGACTGGGAGGAAGGAAGCAAACATTTAAGTACCTACAGGCATTGTGTTAAGTGCTTTACATCTGATTTGATATTCATAACAACTCTGGGAAGTAGTGCTTTATTGCCCCAATTTTGCAGATGAGGAAACTGAATCCAATAAAATTTTAGTGCTTTGCTTAAGGTCACACAGTAAGCCCAGATTTGAAATCAGGTCTTCCAGATGCCATGTCCAGTGAGCTAACCAATGAACCACCTAGCTGCTGCCTCTTGCCTGGTCTTCTATTTTGAGCAAATTCTCAGTTGTCTCATTATAAAGATATGACTATTTGCAGATGATTGCATGTTCTCAGAACCAGCAAAATCAACTGATTTGGGGTCATGCCCTTTCCTTAGCTTTTTCTACTCTGCTAGCGTTAATGAGAAGTGGAACTGTCTTCAAGCCCTTAGCCACAGAATACTTCAGCTTCTGAATAATTGAGAGATACTTCAATTTTTTATTTTTTTAACTTCCAACTTCCTTGGAGCAAATTTATTTGAGTGGCACATATTGTTTTTTTTTATCCTTTTCTTCTTCCCTTAACTGTAGTGGAAAGAAAAGAAAGGACCAAATTAGCTTTTCTGAAAGCATCTGTTCAAATTCATAGACTGTATCTATTATTTATAAAACAATTAAAATGTTTTGGAGATATGAGAGACATTTCCCCCTGTTTCTTTACCTTCAATTCCTTCCCATTCCAATTCATTCTCCTTTGTCTTATGAGAGATAGCCTAAGTTTCCTTATCACCGTTGTTTCAATTCCTCCAAACTTGAGCAGGTAAGTTTCCACAGAATTCTGTAAGCTTCAAGGTAATGATAGGTAAGGTAAGATAATGAGTATCTCTGACCAAGGAGCTTTCAGAAGAGACTCACTTGGCTCCAAACTTTTGATAAAGATGTCTAATCTAGAAACTTATTTAAACTGATCAGGTTCAAGCACCAGGAAAAGGTATTTTTTTTTTAATTGCTCTTGCTTAATAAGTTTTATGCATGTAAACTGATATAACCTCTATAGAATTAGAATCTCATTAACAAGAACATGAGATGGATGACAAGGAAAGGGGAACATGTTTAGGAGTAGTATGTAAGAAATGATGTAACCTTAAGAGGAAATGACCAATCCTTTCTTTGTGGGGAGGGAACTGCTGACAAACAACATAAAGCATGTCTGCTTCTGTACTTAGTGCTCCCTCTTCCCATTAGAAGGGTGGAACCCACTTCTGGCCAGAAATGTCCAATTCCTCTGGACTTTCTCTGGGAAAAAAACGTCTTTGTTACTGAACTTTTGGAGCCAGCTTGTTTCTCTAAGTCTGAACTGATATTCCTAAAGTGAACTCCTGACAATGATGCTGCAGGGGCTGCCCCTTGCCTTTAAAGTAAAATACAAACCCTTCTGGCATTTGAAACCTTAATATGATGGCTTTGGTTGTTATTGCCTGTTATCCTTCAAACAACTCTGCATTCTAGCTGAATAGGCCTATTTGCTGTTCAGAGACTAGGATGTTCCACCCTCCTTTCTCTGAGACATGCCCTCCAAATTCATCTTTCAGTTCACCAGCCTCTCTCTTCCATTCATCCTCTGAATAGCTGCTGAATTTATATTTCTAAAGCATTAGTCTGATCATGCTACTCCCCTTTTCAATCACCTCAGTGATTCTTATTGCCTTTGAGATGTTGTCATTTCCTTTGTCTTTTAAAGCCGTTTAGAACTAGGTCCCAACCCATCTTTCCAGTCTTACTATGCGATTGGATATTACTCTATACAATTTTACCTAACTTTCCTTTCTGTGTTCTATGGGCAAATTATTGAATTTACAGGGAGAGTATTTGCAGAGGCTGTAGTCCATGGTGGTACTGAAAAAGGCCTCTTGGAACAACTAGATGCCCTTAATCTCATTATCTCAAAAAATAAAATAAAATAAAATATAAAAGACCAGGGAGGATAGGAATTGGAGATAAGGAGGAAAAGTATCCTTTCTAGGTGTCTGGATTTTGCTAGTACCAAAGAAGGGAGATTTGAGATTGGAGTATCTATTCTGAAAACAGCAAGTTGGATCTAGTCTAGTTGAATCACAGAATATGTCTAGGGGAATAAAAAGTTGGAAAGCTAGAAAAGGCAGGAAGGAATCATGTTGCATAGAATTTTAACAGCCAGAGGTTATTATATTTGATCCTCTAGGGAACTGAGAGCCACTGGTCACATAGCCTGAAAATGTCAGAGCCAAAACTGAAAACATGAAAACACAGGAAACTAGGTGTTTATTTTTTTCCTTAGTCCAATTTTAATATTCTTTAAAAATTTTGTAAAGCCAAATTAGTTCCATTGAATACATATCCAAAAATGCATATTTACACAGTGTATTTGTATATAACAAATGTGATTTTCCCCTTGGAGGTTTCTCTCTCTATATATCTCAGGCTTCATAAAATTTTAGAGTTTTGTGGAAGCTTCAGCCACAGAACCTATGTCTAAAAACAACTCAAATTTTACAATAAAGTAAACACCCCACAAAAGAGTCTTTTCTGGTACAAAGGGAGGACCAAAAAAAATTGTTTTGATTTTCCAGATCTGGGGGGCTCTCTGACCCTAACTCCCAACACGTGGAAGAGATAGCTCTACGCTTCTGAAACATAAGACCAAAATGTTTTTGGAAACTGGATTTGGGATCAAATGAAATAATACGTGAAGTGCTTTGCAAACCTTAAAGGCAAATTTAAATGCTGTAATAGCTTTCACCTTATAATTATACTAAAATTGATGTGATGGAGGTATTTCTGAAAATCTGAATGTGAATTGTCATTTTGTGCAAATCATATTGCCATATTTTAAATCAACTAATCCTTTGTAAATCAAATCAATTAATATTAGTTGACCACCTACTGTATAGCAGGCACTGGGAGTAGAAATAATAATGCCCAGTATCTAGGAGCTTATGTTCTAACAGAAATGAATAATCACACACATATGTATGTATACATATACATACATGTATATATGCATGTTTATTGATTATTATTATTATTAAACTGGTCTATTATTTAAAGCCCTTCACAACCTGGCCCTAACCTACCTTATTACACAATTATAAATTACTTTTTTTTCCCCCTATACTGGGAGGGAGAAGGGAGAGGTACTAAGAAAGGAAAACTGTTATATGTATGAACAAACATACACACACCTATTCTTTCTGATTTAACTGGAATGTCCTTATTTTGAGCTTTTCATAAGCCGAGGTCCACTTGTGATTTTAAAACGAGTAAGCCTAGGATGACCCAGTCATCAAACCCAGGGAGAAACTGATTAACAGGTGAATTGTCTAATAACGGAGCAGACCAATGGTTCTTAATCCTCTATTGATAAATTTTCCCTTTTTTCTTTTTTTTTTTTGGATTTCGTTGCAATTAACAAACTATGAAAAACAAGCAAACAACTTTTAGACATTTCAATTCTTTGAGAAGAGTTTTAGTCTCAGCCAGTATAGAAAGTTTAAAAGGCAGGAGCTGAAAAGCATCTAGTCAATAATCCAGGCCCAGTCCTTCTACTGCTCCTCCCTATTCTCCAAGGCCCGCCTCCAAGCTGCCCTCAGTCCCCGCCTCTCCCGGTTCTCGGTTCGATGTTATCGGCTCTGTTTTGCTCTAGTCTCTGCGCAGACAGGCACGCCTCATCCGGTTCGGCGCTCCTCTAAAAGGTCGCGAGATTTCTCGCGCTTCCCATATCTCTCCGCGCTCACCCATCCCGTCCTCTTTCCGCCATCTTGCAGCGCCGGTGAGTAGCCTTCGATTTGCTCTCCGTCTGCATCCATGGGGCATCGGCCTCATCCGTTGGTCAGGACACGCGCTCCTGGGCTCCGCCAGCGCCCCACACTCTGCCCTTTCAAAGGCTTCCAGTCTGGCTGCGATTTGGCTCGCGGCTAGGGGTTCCAGGGACGCTGGAGAACCGGGGGGGGGGGGTTGCGCCTCCGTCTCCGCCGGAGCCTCCTCTTTTACTTACCTGGGCGGGTCCGGGCGCTTTCGCGCTTCTTGGGCCTGGGGACGGAGCTGGCCAGCGGGCGGAGCTGCTGCCATGGCTCCCGGGCAGCGGGCAGAGGCGGGTGGGCGGCCGGCGGTCATGAGTCTAATGGGAGCCGGCAGACTTCGGTCTGAGCCGGGCAGTTCGCGCACGTGGGAACGGAGGGAGTCCCGCTGCAGTCGGGCCGGGGGGCGTTTCCGTCACTGTCCGTGCCAAGCTCGACTCCCTAAACACGCGTGTTGTAGCAGGGTAAGGGCTTGAATCGCGTGTGAGAGAACCTACTAAGTGCGGGGACTGCCAGCCCAGTCCGCCCAAAGGCCGGGCCATCAGAGCACTGGAGTCCGGTAGACATTGAGCAAATGCAAAGATCCCAGGCAGGCGCTTGTGCTAAGTACTGAGGGTACAAAGAAAAGGCGAAAGCTGCCTTTGGCTTTAAGGAGCTCCTAATGTTCTTTCTTGGGACTGGACATACCGACGCCCTGACTTGGGTCCAGAGTAACTTTATGGCGCGCAGGGCATTAGGAACAGTGGGAAAAAGGGCATGTTATGGCATGCCTATGCATCCTGGCCCTTGAGCTGAAGTTTGGAGGAAAGAAAGCCAGGGATTGTAGGAAGCGAAAGAGGAGTGCATTCTAGGCATGCATGAAAGAAAGCTTGTGCAAGTGGACTAGAGTCGGATGGACAGCGTAGGGGGAAGAATTTTCTAAGAAGTTGGGAAAAACAAGGGGTCAGACTTTCAATGCAAAACATAACGAGTTTATGTGATATGAGTGGTAATGGGGATGAGAATGAGGAAAAAGGTGATTATTGCAGAACAAAACTTGCTAGAGTTGCTAATTTGCAAACTCGGGCCCTTAACTTGCTGCCTCAGTCCCCTTCCTGTTGCCATTTCTAGGCCAAATCCTGTCTAGTCTACCTCCAAAAGTGTAGCATTCACCGCCTTCTTTCAAAGTCTATCCCGTTTGTTTGTTTCTCATTCTCCACACTGCTCCCAGCATAGGTCTGACCATTACTTTCCCCTGATTAACAAACTCAGTAGGTAGGATGATACAAACTCCTAGCATTTATCTAAGCTGCTAATTTTGTCTTGGACCTAACTTTACAAGGTCAGCATACCTTAGTCCAGGAAAATTGGGTCTTTTGCTCAGAATTCAACTTTCACATATTTACTCAATTATCTAGAATCCCGGTGTCACCAAAGAGAGTTGAAGTACCATTTATGTGGCCTGATTACCTTCAAAACATTAGTGGTTTTGCATTTAGTTGATGCATGTTTTGTTTCCCACCATAGCATGTAAACTCCTCATTGTTCCCAGACTTTAATTTTTGTCTTTGGCTTCATACTTCTCACAAGGCCTAAAGTGGGAGAATGAGGGAATTTTTTCCATCTTCAAGTTTAGATCTGGTCTGAAACATTGTTTTAAGCAGTTGATTTATGCATAGTGTAGTTAGAGAGGCTGCCTCGGATTCAAGTGTTTTTCCTGATATTGAGTGTGTAAGTACCCTCCCTGTTATAGTTAACTCTTTGCTTTTTACTGAGGCAATTAAGGTTAAGTGACTTGCCCAGGGTCACACAACTAGGGAATGTTAAGTGTTTGAGACCAGATTTGAACTCAAGCTGCCCCTAGTTAACTCATAAAATTGTTAAGTTGCAGAGAAAATGACAACCTGTGTTAATAGAGGGATTTTTCCTCAGCTGGGAGATTCTTACATTAAATTCCCTATTCCTAATGTTAAACTTGGACTGTTTGTCCTTATTCCTTATTAAAGATGTTAATGCCTCATTGGAAGTATTTTTGCTGCTTGGCATCTTGATTTTGCCAGTGGGGAACAATCTTCAAAATCATTCTCTTTGTCTTTTTTCTCCTTAATAGTCACCATGGTGCGCATGAATGTCCTGGCAGATGCTCTTAAAAGCATCAACAATGCAGAAAAGCGAGGAAAACGCCAGGTTCTCATTAGGCCGTGCTCTAAAGTAATCGTCCGGTTTTTGACTGTGATGATGAAGCATGGTAAGTATGATTCTTTTGCATTCTGGCCTAAAGAAAGGAGGTTCACAACAGAACTTAAGTGGTTTGTAATCCTTGGTAATGTCTTAGAATTTTGAGAAAATTGTGCTTTTGAAATAGTAGCATTTATAATACTCGGGAAGTTTTTTTTTTAAGATATGTAATAAGTCTGAAGAGACTTTTTAAGTATAATAAAAATGAGTAACTTTAATTTGCTAAGTACTTGATATAGTACTAGAAATTCTGTGGCATCACATTTCTTCCAATGTAAAATGAAGGGTAGTAGTTGGATCAGACTCTTTCCTTGGGAACTTAGTTACATTAGAAATACTAGTTTTAGTAGAAACAAAAAAGAATAATTTCATCTGGGGAACAATGAATTGATGTCTTGACACAAGCTGCAAATAATATTTTTATCATTTAGGTTACATCGGCGAATTTGAGATCATTGATGATCACAGAGCAGGAAAAATTGTTGTGAATCTCACGGGCAGATTAAACAAGGTAGGAATTTATAGACTGCTGTATACTAGTAAGAATTTGGTGGACATTTGGTGATCTTGGGGGAGATGTGGTTCTGGAAAAGATCAGTTATTAAAACCAGAGTTGCCGTTTAAAACAAGAATTTAGGCCAGCTAAGTAATATTAGTTGTAAATGTCCATATTTATAGTGGCTGAAATTATAATTTTAATAGCCAGGTAAATAAGATTAACTGTCTTTAGTCTAAGACCCTAGAACCAGAGCTGGAAGGGACCTCTGAAGTCATCTACTCCAACTCCCTCGTTTTGTACATTAGGAAACTGAGGCTCAGGGAGATTATAGAACAAATGTTAACAAAATAGTAATATTTTACTCTATACTTTAAATATTATTTGTTTAATTTAATGTTTACACATTAAATTGTACTCCATGACTTTAAACAATTTATTGATGTAACATTCTAGAATAAGTCCCTACTTGATTTCTTTGTCAGCCTCTCTCCAGCATTGAGGGAATCCTATCCCATTGTTCAGTATATTTGAGTCATAAAGTTTTCCTTTGTATAGATCACTGGTCATATAATTGTCTAGATAAGTTTTGTTATTACCTTAATCCATTTCCCTAAAGGAAAGAGTTTTGTATTTTAGTATTGATTCACAGGATGTTCTCTGCACACATTGTGGCCAGCTTCTGTGGTGGCTAGATCTGGGTAATTTCCAACAAATAGGAAATCAGTAAACACATTAAAAGGGGCTTACTTTTGTGAATCTTTATAGAAATCCAGCTATTTTGTTGCAGAAGCAGATAACTAAAATAATATAAACATAAAGAGTTAATTATATTCTTAGTGTTTTAATTGTGTCCACAAATTTTCTTATTGGAGCTGACTCCTGTTTACCCTGCTCCTACTTCTTTCACATTACCTCCATTCTGCATCTTTTTGCAAGTTTCCTTTTATGCAACTCTTAAAAGTTAAAATGCAATTCTTCTGTTAAAATTTATTGTTTTTTTTAACAGTGTGGTGTAATCAGCCCCAGATTTGATGTTCAGTTGAAAGATCTGGAAAAGTGGCAGAATAATCTGCTACCATCCCGTCAATTTGGGTAAGGATCTATTTATGCAATTTAGAGTATATAAATCTGAGAATTTCTGTGAGTGATCTGATTTGTTATAATAAACATTCACATTTGGGGAGGGGTTGTTTTCAATAGTTAGGCTCAGGATGATTTTTCATATAGAGTCATCTATATTTTTTGAATCTTGAAAATATATTGAATGTGACAATGAAATGAATAACTTTGAAATTATACCTCAGAAAAATGCATAAAAGGTATTGTTCCTTAAATCAGACTTTCTATTCTGAGAACAGAAAGTAATTTTTCCCTAATTTGGCTACTTAGCACTTTTAAATTAAATCTCTATAAGAAGATCCTTACAGATTATGGTTCTAGGATTCACTAAAGTGAGAAGTCAAAAGTTTTAGAATGAGTAGAAGAAATTAGGCCTTCCTTGAAAAAATTGCTGCATATAATTAATTTTATTCATTGAATCTCCATCTTTAACAGCCATAAATGGTAGAAACTTAAGTGAAATTTGCATTTACTTAAGGATGTCATGAATATTATTTTCCTTACACATAGGCAGGGAATTTATTTTCTAATTTGTATAAGCACGTTTGATTCCATGACTGCTTAAGGTAGAGATTTGTATAATAATACATTTTTTTCAAGTAGACTCTGTTGCTAAAACTTATTCTTATACCTAGAAAATTTTTTTTTCTCTTTGTTTTAACTTTATAGGTTCATTGTGCTTACAACCTCAGCTGGCATCATGGACCATGAGGAAGCAAGACGAAAACACACGGGAGGAAAAATCCTGGGATTCTTTTTCTAAGGGTGTAAAACATACAAACAAATAAAATGCTCCAATGGACTGTGGTGCTTCCCGTCAGTGGTTTTGAACTTTGAAAAAAAATTTTAATAGCATCATGCAGATGCTCATATTTTGGGTTCTCATAAATATGTGGTGCTAATTACTGAATGTTTATCAGATCCATTCTGATCTTTTGGGTCAAGCTTTGCCTCATTGTTGGTTTTGTGTTGATGTTTGAGCATTGGTCCAACCAATTTCAGAACCTGAAATGAACAAAGGTCTACTTGTACAGCAGACCCCACCCACCCCTGAGGCATGGACAAGGCCATCAATCTTGTGTGTTTAATATACCCATTGCATACTATTTGGGTATATTAGAGTTGAGTATAACTCTATTCTCCAGTCTTGTTTCAGGTAATAAAGCATTCTTACCTTATTCACCTCACCTACATTTAGCTTTGAAACAATTAAAGTTTTACTAGAAGACCAGAGGAGCAAGGATTATACTGTCTTTGCTTACTTTGATTCATGGCATTTTAGTTTAGTGTAATTGCACCTAGAAGTTGCTTCTGGTTCAGGAGGTGTGGCTCGGGAGGGTAGAGGTGGAGTTTGATCTTAGCCAAATTTTAAGATGCTAAATTTTATATATTCATAGAATGTCTTGAGAATATATTTCTGAATCCCAATAGAAATTAAATTCCATTGGAGAATATTTTAAGCTGCTTGATGTTATTTTTCATAAAACTTATTTGCATTTACCTGGTTGGAAATGAAGGTTCAGAATGCTGAAAGGTGACAGGCGAGGATAGGGAATGATGTTACTTGTAGTTTGTCATTAATAACTTAAATTGTTTTGGACTTAAGAGAAAAGACGCAAGTGTTTAAGAGTAGCTAGTTAACCTTCAAGAGAGAAAGGTGCTGTATGTAAATTGCCAAATGAAGTTTCAAAGGGGTCTGAAATATTAACAAGTGGTTCTCACCTTGGGAAAAAACCAGTGGGATTGGGTTTAGCATTGTATAACATGTATAGCATGTATAACATGGGTTTAAACTAAAGGCTTGATTGAGACATTTGGTTTGGAGAAGTAACGGCATTTTGTTCTGACAGTTTTACAATTGAATTAAAATGGTAGGGATTGTAAAATTTGAAAACAGCATGAAGGAAAGGGACTTTGGAAGAGGGTCAGAAAGCCAGTTTGTAAAATTATTGGAAGAGCACTCAGAAAAGTGGGATTATTGCCAAATAATTGAGCCTTGAATACCAAGCAAAAAAGGGTTTCAGTTTAAATTGCCTTAAAGAACCTGTTGCTCTAGGTCCTAGATATAGTTGGAATGGGAGAGAGCACAAATTTAACACAGGGAAATTTTTATACCACAGTTAACCTATAGCAGTAGTAAGGATACTTACTGAAGGGGGAGACTGAACCTGAGAAAATGTTAACTGGTTTGATTTGGTTAGAATACAAGGTGTTTTAAATAGGAAATTTGGGGTTAGAGTCACCAGTCTTTTAAAAGGTGATGAAGCTTGGGAATGGGAAGATTGGCTGTGAGTTGAAAAAGAAGAGATGGGATGACTGTAAGACTTGTTAGTGATTTTCATGTGGAGAGGGAGAAGGGGAATGAGACAAAGTGAACCAATATAGGAATATGCATTACTGAAAGGATAGTTTTCTGTGTTGCTTAGAGAATGATGGATGGGATTAGATGGGAGTGAGTTCTTAGTCCAGTTTGGGAATCATTAGACTAAATGAATATTTTATTAGTCATTCAACTCATTTAAAATCATATGAAATAACAAGACATTATTTAGATGCTTTGAGAAAAATGAAGTTCACATCTTCAAGAAGCTTAAATTGGGTAATGGTCCAAGTAAAATAAGTCATTTGAGGAGGAGGAGAAAGTTGCCATGACCAGATATATAAGGAACATTTTTGCATTATGAAGGACTGATTGTTGAGTAGAGGTAGAACTGCCTATTGAAATAATAATTATATAATAATTATATTATATAATAAATTATAAAATAATTTAGAAAAGTAATGAGAGTTTGCATTGCAGTAGTGAAAATAGGTTATAGGTAAGTAATGATGGGATCTTAACGTGTATAAGGAGTGAGGTAAAAAAGGTTACCTGCAGTTATAAATTAGTGTCAAGACAAAAATGATCTAAAAATTTGCAAAATGCTTGAGGTTTTATTTGGTTTTTCGAACAAACTTGTAAGGTTAGATAGGCACATTGTTCCCATTTTATAGCTGTAGAAAAGTGACTTGCCCATGGTTACAGCTAGTGTCTGAGGTGGAATTTGAATATAAATCCAGTATTATACCAGGATCTTTTGAAGTTGCATGAGCAGATTTGGGGGAAGAAATTTTAGTTTTTTACCTGTTGACTCTGAGATCGTAGTTAAACATGTAGGTGAAGGTCTGAAAGCACCTGGATATTAAAGATTTAGAAATGAAGATGAGTGATTTGAGATTTGTCTCTAGAGAGCCTATGGTTGAAGCCATTGGAGTAAATGCTTTTGCCATAAAGGAAACCAGTTTGCTAGAATATTCAGAAACGAGTCAACTTTGAAGCCAATGCAGAGATGTTGGAGAAGAATGAGAACTAAAGGATTCTGGGGATAGGCTTAATAGGAGCAGAAGGCAGATTGAAATATTGGAAAGGATGACCTAGAAGGATCAAGGGCTTTGGGGAATCAGCATATCTTTAGGCTGATGGAAAAGAATCTTTGAAATAGAGATTGTAGACAAATGATAGATGGGGAGGGCATAGAATCTAGAGGTAGTGTCCTTAGACTGATATTTGTGAGAAAGTTACCTTTTCTGTACCCAGAAGGAAAAAGATTGATAATGCTGAGAAAAGTTTGAGAAATGGATTAAGAGATAAGTAAACTTGGTTCACTAATGTAAATGATGGAGAATGTGAGTGCCATTAAGGCAGGGGATTGATTTTGTCTTTTGACACTTAATCATTATTAAATAAAAATGGAAGGTTAGAGGAAACCAATAAGGACATGGTCCAGGAATAGTAACAAAGGACCCAGCTACTAATTGTATTTGCACAGGAAGTGGTTAATATAATTTTTAATAGGTGACTGTGGCAATGTCCTGGGGTAGAGCCATCCAGACTGATCTTGATGCTATTTGTATCTGTTTTTTCTTCTTTCAATTAGTTTCTTGTTAGTGTTTTGTGAAACTTGGGTAACTTTGTTCTCTTGGCCACAACAGCCACTAGGTGGGGATAATAGGATAAATCTTTGGAGCATTGTAGGAAGGATTTTTGGAATAGACTTTTGAGTGTCTGGCAATAAAAGGCTCTTCTCATTCAGTATGTCTTTGTGTCTGCCCTCGAACCTAATCACCTTTCGCACTAGAAGATCCTAGTAGCCAGTCTTACAGGGCTGTTCCTGGAATTTGCTGGAGAAACCTGTAAAGTCATTTTTCTGGAATGTGCCCCATTATAAAATGGAGAGTACTCTATTTACCTCAAATGACTAGCAGTGCCTCACTGAAGCATCTAAGCCTTTATCTGCTGAGATTGAAATACTGTCTGGCCCAGCACTGGTTGCACCAGCCAAGATAGTTTGGAACCAGGATCCCCCTAAACTACTTTGGGAAATAGCCTGAGCTACTGAAGTGAAATAGTGTTTAAGTGTATTTATGTATTTAAGGAGTAAGTCTAATCAGGGTTATTCCCCTTCAATTTTAAGAACAGCTACAAGCATTTGCTAGCCATTTCTATTTGATCCTTATAACAGCCTTGTGGATGAGGCATATAGGTTAAATGATTTGTATTTGGTTCTTCCTGACTGGACTTGGTATTCCTAGTTGCCTCAGTTTACCTTTTTTACAAACTGAGCTACAGAGGTTGATTAGATTTTACTAGTATATTACCAGCTAATTGCTGAGGTAACCTTAGAGCTCAGGTTTCCTGACAACTCCTTCATTTTACACATTTGGATGCTTGACTTCATTTGTCTACTACTGTCACTATTGATTCCTGGATGGGTAAGAGGAACTTGAGGGTGGGAGTAGAGGCATTTTCAAAATGTTTTTCCCAGAAATTTTGTCTTTCCAAGTTAGATGATCTGGTATTTAATGGGGGTAGAAAAGAGAATTATCCGTACCTTACTAAAATTGGATGTTATGGAAAGAGAATGAACAAATGTCTAGTAACAAAAAATACAATCTATAAAGATGTGTTCCTTTTCCTTTGATCTGATAATAGGACAGTCATATTTTGCTATGACTTGGCATTTAACTGGAATTTGTTACAAATGAGGGAACTGAAACAAATCCTGAACATTTTCTCCAGGTTCTCTGAGGAGTTGTATCTTAATAGGTTTGTGGTAGGGGATTCCCATTGTGTGAAGAGCATGATGTCATTCGAAGAAGAGCTTAGGATCTCAATATTGAAGAAACTTGCTTCAGGAAAAAATTTAATATCTGCCTTTCCCAAGCCCTAGACTCCAGCCAAATCTTATCCAGAACCACATATTCAGTTGCCTTTCTCCAAGCAGTTCCCCAGACCTAAAATACTGTCTTGCCCTCTTCGAATCCTTGTCTGTTTGGAGACAGCTTAGATGCTGATTCTGTCAAAAAGTCTTCCTGGTTTCCCCAGTATGGGCCTCCCTCCCGGCCTCTTGTTCCCTAATACTGTTTGTTTTATTGTATCCATTAGTAAACTGTAAGCTCTAGAGCAGGGTTCTTCACTGATTAACAAAGATGGCTGTATATATGCAGGAGTGAAAGATAAATCTGGAACAGTGATAAGAATGTGGCCGAACCTAAGAGGAATGTGGAATGCCTATCATTTTGATTCCAAAGTCGCCTCTGTCTTCTACTGTTGGCTTTTTAAAAAAAATGGGTTGTGCATGTAGTCAATGCTTGACAGTTGAATTTGATATTTTCTCAAGAGCAGAACAGCAGGCAGAATGATGCCTGGGCAGTTATTGTTATTTCTGTTACTAATGGATGGCTCAGGAAACCTTGCTTAGTGGGACAGATTTAAGAGAGTTGTTTGAAGATTTTTTCTCTTTAAGACAGGGCCTGCCTATAAGGCCCTTGTTGTAGATTGATACCTGAAAGTGATCTTAGATGGTATTAAATCTAGCCCCCTTATTTTATAGGTGAGGTGTTTTTTTTTTTTTTTTGAAATTCCATGTAAAGACAATTTTTTGACATTCATTTAGAATAATTTTTGAGTTCCAAATTTTCTCCTTTCTAAAAATGGTATTTTAAATAAGTTATATATGTACAATCATCCAAAACATTTCCACCTTAGTCATGTTGTAAAAGGAGACAGATAAAGAGGAAAATACAGAAAACGATAAAAGTGAAACTGGTATGATTCTATTACATTCAGACTCCTGATGTGATAGCATTTTCCATAATGACTCCTTAGGAGTTGACTTGTATCTTTGTATTATTAGAAAGATTTAAGTTACTCAGTTGATTATCATGCAGTGTTAACTGTATGATGGTCTTCTGGGTTCTATGCTTCAGTTCTTTGTATTTTCACATTTTTCTGAATCAGACCAAAGTCACAAAGGTACTAAATAGCAGAAACTGGATTTGAACCTAAGATTTCAAAGTCAGAAAGCTTGTTGCAATTCTGTTTCTCAGACTTGCTTGATAATTTTGTTCCACATAAATGTCTCAATGAGTAAGGGATCTTGAGGATAAACAATTCACATGTGGGCAAATTATAACATACACCAGTTAATGATTCCATTTTGGCCAATTAATATAAATTTGACTTCAGTTTCATTCTTGTTCTAGCTTGGTCACTCCATGGTTAGGCCTTAGCCATTATGAAGGCCAATTTGTGGTCCAGGTCAAAGCTTCTTTCTGGGCTGATTAATCCATAATTGTCACTGATACTTACTTGCCACTTGGGTTTCAAAGAAATTTGCATATTTTATCTCCTAAGTTCTTTTCTACTCTCCTGGCAGGTAGGATAGGATGGATGACATGGGCAAAGTTAGTGGGGCTAGAAGTTGGTAGAACTTGAGCCCATGTATCCTATCTCAAAATGCACAGCTACTTTTACTTTATTCTGTTTTTTTTTTCTGGTTTTCACACAGGATCTTTTCAATTGGCTTCTTTCCTAGAGCCCACTATGAATCATTTTATAGTCATCCTGTTCTAGCTTCTATTTTGAATTCTTCCTCCATTCACCCCTAGCATCTGAGCTTCCTTTTTATTTTTACTTTTTTGGCTAAGGCTTCCTGCTCCATTGCCTTGTCTAGCATCCGTCTGGTTCTGTCTCCTAAGAAGGGATGTGGCAGAAGTATGTATGTGGAGTGCTGGCCCTGGAGACAGGAAGACCCGAGTTCAAATCCAGATTTTGACACTTAGTAGCTCTGACTGGACAAGTCATTTAATTTCCATCTCAATTTGTTCAATTGTAAAATAGCACCTAACTTCCAGGTGATGTGTACAAATTAAATATTTGTGAAGTAATGTTCCTGGCATATAGTCAATAAATACTTCTTCCTTGCCAATTCATTCCAGGCTCTTTGCAAAACTGGCATTCCCTCAATCCCAAATTTATAACACAAGCAGGAAAGAAATCTTTGTTTAAACCAGATGATTGATAAATTTAATTGGGAAGGCTAGAACTCAGAATGTCATTCAGTTTTCTGAGATTATCTGTAGTGTTTAGGAGGAAAATATTGTGCTCTCTGCTGCTTTTCTCTAAAAACATATTTTTGTTTTAGTTATAGTAGAAGATGCTAACCTTGCCTATATGTAAAAAGCACTACTCTTACCCTTAAGTGATAGCACAGTTCTTAAGGTCTGGGATCATTTGTGTATGCTGAGGCACCTAGCAGTGTTGGAGAGGCAATTGATAGCTATTCAATGGTTTTAAGATCACTTGCTAAATGCCCAGTAGGTTGTGTAGCTTGTGTTGTAACTTGATTTTTGCTTTTTTTTTTTTGTCATTTGTTCCACAAAAATTCAATATTTACCTAAGGTTTATAGCCAAAGATGAATGCTTAAGTTGTTTTAAGTCTTCAACTTGACTCAGTATCCATGCCACAGTGACCTGGGTTGTATGTCCGGAGTCCTTCCTAGGAGTGCTCAGTGTGTTAATGTCACAGATGTAATATAAGCAGGCCTTCTGGATCTCACTGCTGTCATTACGTGTAAAGTTTTCAGATCTAATTTCTATAGCAGGTGCAGCCTGAATGACACCTTTCTGGAATTTCTGAATTTCTGTGCACTTGGGGACAAGGAAAGGGGGAGGAAAAGAGTTTAGAAATTACCTAGAGTGAAGATCCCCTGAGCTACAGTTAGTAAAGTATTCTTTGTTCTGGTTAAAGTCCTCTGTATAGGTGAGCTTATTATTTTCCATCTTTTAAGAGGAAGCAGATAAATTTTTAAAACTTTCCAAGCATTGATAAAGTAGGAGAATAAAGTGACTCAAGGCATAGAAAAGAGGTAATTGGAAAAATATGTTGATATTTTTTGTTTATTGGACATATATGTGATATTTGGGCATGGGTTGATGTTTTGTTTTTCTCTGCCAGATAGGAGTAACATTGGCTGTATTTGCTACATGGAGTTGTTAGTTCAAATGAGTAATAAAGATGAAAGGATTTTTTCAGGTATGAAGAGCTATATAAATACATGGCATAATTAGAATTCTTAAAATGTAAGGGATGTCACCATATAGGCAGGGAATGGGCTGATGAAAAGTGAAATCAGATTACAAAGATTTCTCAAGCCTAGACTACTCCCTTCCCCTGGCACTTAACTAGTAAATTTTAAATCCTCAGACCATCAGGGCAAACGAAGAGAAGACATCTCTCTGAGAAACCCACAGTTCAGATAAGATGGGGAAGCTGCCTTATGAAAAGAAGGCTGATGAGCTGAAGCCCCAAACTGCACAAAACCCACAGTACCAGACCTGACATCCCTCTGACAGCATCTTTTTTTTCCTTCCCAACTGGTACCTGCACTACTTCATCAGGAAGAAAGTAGAGAAATTTAGTGAGTGCCAGGTCCATTGACTGCTGCAATATCTAACAGCCTTCCAACAACTCAAGTTTCTTTTCTCTCTTGCTGTTTGTTTCTTTTTTTTGAGGGAGGTGGGAGTGGGGTGGGGTTGGATGGAGAACATATACCAAAGAGAACAAAAATACGATTTAATTGCTATCTTTCTCCTGTCTCCTTATTTCACTAAAAATAAAGGTCTTGTCTTTGATGCTGTGGAAAGAAGCTGAATAGACAAGAGGTTCCTATAAAAATGTTTGGAATAAATAGTGAAATGAATGGCACTTATTAGCTATTTCCTGGCATATTTATCTCTCATTAGTTAGCATAACAACGGAGCCTGATAAAGGAAGGGCTTTTCACTTCTGTCTTATTTTTTTTTTTTAAAGAGAAAGAAGGAAAAAGAACAATACATCATTAGAAAAAAATTGCAGATGTGCAGTTTGTTTTCTTGGATAGGTGTAATCACAGCCTGCATTATTGTGATATTGTTCAGTTTATCTCATTGCTGATTGAGACAAGGCATACAAGACCAGCTGTGATGTATTCCCCAAGTGAATGTTATAAAAACCAATTTCCTCTTTACTTATCAAATGTAAGAATCTGGAAAGTGGAAAATAACTGTCATGGGGGTCATAAGCCAAGCCTACATTAGGTAACCTTCCTGTCTCAGAAGGAGAGTAGGTTCTATGTGAAGAGAGACAGTTCCTTAATCAGATTGTAAGCTGTGTTGGGGTAGGGAACAAGGTTATGTCTTGTTATTCTCTCAGTATCTTTTCTAGCTCAGTGTTGGATGGGGAATAAAAATTTAAGGAATATTTGGGGGAAGAGGGGGAACAATAACATAGCTCTTAAAGGTGTACAAAATACTTTGTTCCTCAGTGATCCTGTGGGGGAGATTGTGCAAGTATTTTTTCCCATTTTAGAGCTGAGGAAATGGACTTTTGAGAGAAAGTGATCTGTCTAGAATCTCTATTTTTAAATGTCTTAGGAATCAAACCTAGAGCTCTCATCTCCAAATTCAGCACTCTACTCTTCCACATTTTTCTCTAATTGGACAGCATAAATAGATTATTGTACCAGGGCTATTTGGATTCAGCTTGATAGGGGAGTGAGATATGGACTCTGAGAGGGTGACTTGAGATGCATGTGGAACTCACTATCATCCCCAGTGACCTGAATTTGGGGGGAGGGGTCCAAGGCCTTATTTGATTTGGGAATGGTTCTGGAATGAATTCCATCCATGCAGCAACGCAGCTAATTTGTAATATACAGTCTTGATGAGTTTGAGAGTTGCTAGGAGCACTATCAGAAGCTGGATCTTAACTTTTTGATTTGAATCTGGATCATAACTTTTTTTTGATTTGAATCACACTTCTTCATGGGACTTTTTTCCTGAATTGCCCCCATCCTCCTGATTTATGGGGAGTACTGTATTAGAAGCTGGATCATAATCTATGATTTCAATCACACTTCGTGAATTGTCCCCATCCTTCTGACCTATGGTTTTCAGAATCCCCTCAGTCCTTAATGTCTGTAGATACAACATATAAGGTCCAGAAGCTATTCTTTCATAACCCATCCACCCTTTCTAGCCACTAGCACTCTTAAAATCGTTGTTGGGCAATTGATCGGTCTTAAAGATAGTCTTCAAGTTATCTTTTTTAGGTGGCAGATACTAGTAGTGAACTAATTTGGGTCTTTGGTCCCTCAGAGATTTGCAGGGTCAGCCCTGGAGAGGCTAGTCTTGTCAAATTTTATGCGTAATGTTTTCCCCTAAATTAAGCTCACTTTAAGCCAGGCTTATAGTTCTGTGGAATAGAGACCAGGGGAGATCCAGGGTTAAAATGAAGATGATGTGAATTCTTGGACTGGCTGGTATGAATAGCACTGAAACAGTGGGATTGGGTTGAGACTTAATAAGAATCTACTTCATTTAAAGGGAAAGAGGATCCTTCTAGAAATGCTTGTTACATGGTCCTTGAATTTATTTTTACTTAAAAAAATTTTTTTTTCTGGTTATACATGTACATTACTTTTTTAATGAATCGTGTTGAGAGAGAAAAATCAGAACAAAAGGGAAAAACTGATTACCAACTATGCATTTCCCTCATCCTATTTTCTCCCCTATATATACTTGTTCTTTTCTTCCACCCTGTTCCTGTTTTGTTTTCTAACCCACTCAGCCCTCTACCTGCCATCCCTTCTATCACTCCTCCTCCCTTCTCTTATCTCTTTCTCCTATCTTCTCTATCTGTCCCTTCTTTTCTACCCCTCCTTTTTCTTTTCCCTTTCTCGGCCTACTTCTTTATAGGATAAGATAAATTTCTATACCCAACTGAATGATTGTTATTCCCTCAAGCCAAAACTGATGAGATTAAGCTTCACATAGTGCTCATCCCCCTCCCCATTTTCCCTCTATTATAATAGGACTTTTGTTCCTTTTCATGTGATCAAATTTGTTCCATTATAACTCCCCTTTCCTCTTTTCCCACTTCTTAATGTCTTTTTCTTTGATAACACATCAGAGTCTATTCACAGCTACACCCTTCATCCATGTATGCCCCTTTAACTGCTCCAGTAATAGATACAGTTCTCAAGAATTTCAGATATAATTTTCCCATCTAGGGATATAAACAATTTAACTTTTAAATAATATATTTTTCCCCTATTTCCCTTTCTATGCTTCTCTTGAGTCCTGTGTTTGGACATCAAAATGTTTATTTAGTTCTGGCTTTTTTTTTTTTTAATAGAAAAAAAAAGTGCCCAGCATGTAGTAGGCACTTAATGCATTTTTTCTTCCAACTGCATGGACAAATGGATGAACAAAAAGGTTAGTGTCTAAATTTCTCCTGGATTCAATTAAGATAGAAATTAATTGCATAACTGGAAATAGCATTTTTAACATTAAAAGCTGAGACTGAGTCAAATCTTCGAATTCCTTGTATAGTGTTCTTTCCAAAATGACAAAAAAAAAAAAAAAAACCCAAAAAACATCCTTGCATATAATAAATCTCATCAACTATTTGCTGAATGAAATAGACAACTGAACGCAGGAAGCAGTGCTTCCATGTAGTTTCCCAATGGCCTACATGCAAACATGTTCTTTTTGAACAGTGTCTTAACCACTGAGCAACTATTTAGCCATGGTTGAGCTTGCATATCCACAGATGTCACAGATATTTATTATTTTTGGAGATAGGTAAAAATGAGCCCCTAATTCTTTTCCTTTCTTGCTTTCTTACCTCTTCCGCCCACAATTTCATCTTTCACCAAGTATCTAGCCCTTTTTTGCCCCTCAGAAAGGAAACAAATATAATCCCAGGTCATGTAGATGAGAGATGAGGCATATCTTCCATGAAACCAAATTCCAAAGAATATCCTTAGCCTTTAATAGCCTGCTAAGCATCTTTCCTGGATGAATATATTTTGAAACTTCCTTTGAATTTATTTTCAGCCTGTATTCCCTCTTGAGGGAAACCAATAAACTGTTTAGTGTTTTTCTTTATATCCAAAATTTATCTAAGGGGGATATATTCTTGCCTTGATAGACCTGTGATTTTATTGATGTGAGCACTTCTTCCATTTATACAAGCTGCAACCCATCTCTACCTTCTTATCCCATGTGGTTCTTATTTGTCTCTTTCTATAAATCCTGTATAAATGAAATACACCAGCTACCTTCCTGTAGATCCGATGTTCCCAATTGGGCATAGGAGGGGAACAAATCTCTAGGTGGTATGAGAAGCCTGTTGAGGAATATGGTGAATATTTAGTAACTATATAATCCTTTGTTTCTTGAGAGGCAAGTGTGGTGTTATTATTGAGAGCCAGCCTCAGAATCAGGAAGGCTTGGGTTAAAGTTTAGCCTCAGACACATGATGGCAGTATTCTTTTAGGCAGCACTCCAAGCTTGTAAATTGAGAAAAGATACCAATTTGCATTGATAAGAGAATGTTTCTTCACTGGCAGTTCCCTATACCAATGAAATCACAGGTGCAATCTCTATTTATATTTAATCTCGTATATGTATATGCATGGTAATCTAGAGAATTTATTTCCTTTTTCTAAGAAGGTTTCCTTAATACCAAGGGGAATAGGAGCCCCCCAAATGTTGGGAACCCCTACCCTACCTATATAAAGTATTTTATGATTACTAGGAAAACTCATTTCTGAAAAGTCATATGTAAATATTTTTGTAAATCAAATTATATTTTAGTGATTTGGAAAAAGTTATTTGAGTTTTCCAGTTTGAATTTTATACGGTGAAAATTCATTATACTTGACATTGACTTTTTACTTAGGAATTTTTACAATTTCAAATTGAATTATTTTAAAATGCTTGGTGCTCAATGTCACAATCCAGTAATTCTTTGCAGTTAAAAATTTCCCTTTTTTTGATGCTTTCATGTGGAGCAAAGGCAGTAAATTTATCTTCTCCTACTCTTGGATTCATCTTTTTCTCCAGTTTCTGCGGGCGGTATGCTAAATGCTTTCTAGTGAAACATGAGGGCTTCTAGAAGCCCTTACATGCATTCACCTCTCCTCATAAGCTCTGCGTTTATTGACTCCTCTTTTCTCCTTCACTCTAGTCTGTAGCCAAAGTCATATTAGCTATACCCTTGGCCAATACGTGACTGTTTCACCATGTGCCCTCCAACTCTGCGGATTTGCTGATTGAATGCCAATTTCAGATGTGGAAGTTTATAGTGTGTGTTGCTTGTTTGACATTTTCAGACCGATTCCTAACCAGAGAAATTCCAGTTCTATCAAGGCATCCTTTACCTCTTAAACCACAAAGTGCCTCTTTGATTATTCCTGGGTGATTGGCTGCCTGGTAATCCATGAATAACTTTTTTTTTAAGTATTCTTATTTTTACATCACAGCAAACATTTACGGATTACCCTCCCCCCATTTGTAAGAAGACTCTTGGGATAATTTTTTTTTAAAGGTAAAAACTATTATATTAATCTCATCCTTTAGCACTTTTATACTTCTCTATTTTTATAAATTAATTATTCTATTTTTTCTCTCTTCTACTACCCACCCCTTTGGGAAAAAAATACATTTATTGTAACAAATATACATAGTTAAACAAAATAAATTCCCTCAATGGGTATATACAAAAAATACACATGTATCATTCTGCACCATAAATCTGTTAGTCATGTCTCTGTAATCGATACCATGTTTTATTATCCGTCCCTCTGGAATCATGAATGGTCATTGTATTAAGCATTGTTTTTAAACTTTCAAAGTTGTTTGTTTTTACAATGTTGTCATTGAATAAATTGTTTTCCTGTTTCTGCTCATTTCATTCTTCATCAGTTTATAAATCTTCCAAATTGTTTATTTTTGTAATATCCCTTTTTAATGATCCTTTTTTAAAAAAATCATTTTAATTAAGAGGATTTGCAAACTCAGTTTACTAATAAATTCAACATGGCAATCCAAAAAAGCTAATGGGATCCAAGGCTTAATTAATAGAGGCAGTTGTCCAGAATGTAAAGGAGGTGATGGTTCTTCTGAAATCTGGCTTGGTGAAACCACATCTAGAGGGTGACATTCAATTTGGGTTACCATCTTGATAAAAAACTAACAAATTGGAGCATGACCAGAGAAAAGCAATTACGGTGGAGAGAGTACTGGTGACCAGGCCTTAGGAATCTTACTTGTTCCTGTTTAACATATATTGTATTACTTGCCATCTAGGAGTGGGGGGAAAGGGGGGAATTTGGTACATAAGTTTTTGTAAAAATCAATGTTGAAAAATTATCCAATAATAATAAGCTTCAATAATAATAAAAAAAAGAATCTTAGTTGTAGAAACTAGGAGATACTTCTGCAAATAATGCAACTTCAAGATGGACCTGATAGTTCTTGGTAGCCTATCATCAGGAAGAAGAGGCAGACATAAATTGGTGGAAGTGGGAGAGAGATGTCTTTCTGTTCATTAGAAGGCATTTGAGAAGTCGGTTGTTGTGCTTTTAGCGTTTTTTTTTCTCCACATCTTTTGATGAGGCAGTTGGAGTTAAGTGATTTGCTTAGGTTCACACAGCCAGTGTCAAATATCTGAGGACTGGATTTGAATTCAAGGTCCTCCCTAAGCACTGCCCTGATTTTAGCATTAGTAATTAAAACTGCACTAAGACTTCTGGGACGTTCTATACAAAGAGAAACAATCTGTCCCAAGGTGGAACAGGCTGCCTTTGAGGTGAGTGGAGTGAGTTTCCCACTGTTGGGCAGGGACTGGATACTGGATACTCAAGGATACTTTGTAGGGATTTCTGTTGTAGAGGTTGAACTTCTGCCTGACTTTCGGAGTTCTTCCAATTCTGTGATACTGAATTTCTGGGATTCTGACCTCTCAGTTGATGACCTTAAAGGTGGGAATCTGGCCATTTGCCGAGATTTGTGGACTTCCTGGCACACTTCTGTTCCTAAGAGGAATGAAAATGGTATCTTACTGATTATCCCCAGAGTGTTTACTTATAGACTCACACAGATTCTGAGCCGAAAGGGTGTTTAGAGATCACGAGTCTTACTCCCTTTTGTTTAAATGAGGGCACCAAAGTGGGGAGAAGTGAAGTAAGATCATGCTGCAGGTTAGTGACTCTTGGGAGTGCCTTAGGGCACTTCAGAGGCAGGAAGTCACTGTAGGTTGAGGTTAATTAGGGAAACAGCTTCTTAGAAGAGGTAGTTCTTGGGCCCATCTTGTCTGGCTGTCTGAAGGGAGAAGTGAGGCTGATGGAGGATTGAAAGGATGGAGGAGTATGGGACACATGTCTTTGTTTTGTATCTCTTAGTGGAATGCTAATTGGATGTCCCTATTAGCATTGAAAGATATCCCTGTGACCTGAAGATCAGACTTTTGTGAGAGCTGGCCCACCTGCCTTCGGATTCTCCTGGGGAGACTGATGCAGCTGAAATGGAAAGCTCAGATCAATGTTGGTAACAGCATTTCATCGAAATTCAAGAACCAAACCAATATTCTGTAATAGATGGTAGGAATATGCATCAGTGAATGCTAATAATATAGGCTCCTGATGATTTTCTAGGACTGCAGAATTGAACAGTTGACAAAATTCTGGAATGCATTTAGTCCCCCAGTTTCCTGAAAACTGATTTTAGCATCACCTGTTATGGAGCCTCCAAACAAGCTAAACACACAGCAACTAGGAAGGAAGAGGCTTTTGTGAGCAGTAGATGGGTCTCCAGGATTCCAAGAAGGCTTCATTAAGCTTAAAGCAGTGGGGTTGGAATTTCCTGCAGATGTTCCCCTGAAGTGAACTAGAGATAGGAATTAGGGAGTTGGGGGAGTAACTATTAACACAGTGTGTGTGCATAGAGAATAGCCCTTTGTTTGAGTAAAGAAAATCTGGGTGAGTTGTAATCACTCTGCACTGCAGTCTGGGTTTACCCCAGCTGGCTGATATTCTCTCTGCATGGTTTTAAGCATTAGGGGGAGAAACAGTATAATTGTCGGTTCCTTTTTTTCATTTAGTCAGTCAATTAACAAGAATTCAAGCACTTACTGTGTGCCAGGCATGGAGCTAACTGCTGGGGCTTCAAAAAAAGACAAAAAAACCTAAAACCCAAAACACCTAACAAAAACAAAATAGTCCCTGTCTGCAGGGAAGTATTTCACATTCTTTTGCATCCTGCACTTCTGACACCAAATTTCTGCCCAATAATGAGGCCATCCTCAAAAGGGGAAATGATGTTTTACAATGAAGTCAAGTCAGATTCTGTGATGGTGCTACCTAATAATAATGGCTATCATTTGTACAAGTGCTTTAAGGTTTGCAAAGCATAAAAATCATCAGGAGCCCTTGAGGCATATTATTAGCATTTACTGGTGCATATTCCTACCATCTATTACAGGATATTGGTTTGTTTCTTGAATAGAACAGAATTTCGATGGAATGCTATTACCGGAGTTGATTTGAGCTTTCCATCGAGGTGCAGGTGATCTTCATGACAATCTTGGTAGATACATGCTATTATTATACCCACTTCACAGATGAGGAAGCTGAGGGTCACCTAATAAATCTCTGAAGTAGGATTTGAATTCAGATTTTCCTGATCCCTAATCCAGGGTCTAACAAGAATTTTCCACTTTGAGAATTTCTCTGGAGGCTTCCTTGATCTGTGCAGGAGAAGAATCAAACTAACTTTCTAGAAAGTCTGGATTATCAGTTTACCTTTGGCCCTATTAGTAGATGGACTGCTTCCAGAATCATATAGTTTTAGAGATTGGAAGGATCTTTAGCAGTCACCTAGTCCAAACCTTTTATTTAAAAAAAAAAAAAAAAAAGGAAGGAAACAGACCCAGAAAAGTAAATAAAGTGACTTGGCTAAGGTCACACAACTACACGTCAGAGATGGGACTAGAATTAGGTGTTAGAATTCCAAGGTCATTGATTTTCATACTGTCTCTTCCTTTTTTGCTAAAGAAATGAATGCAGCAATGATCTCTAAATGAATTCTACCACCATAGAATTCTTCTTGCCCCCTTTTTTCTAAACCCAAATATCAATCAACAAGGATTAATTAAGAGCCCACTATGGGCCATGCACTCAGAGAGCTGATGATATAAGAGACAAAAACAAAACATTCATTTTTAAAAAAAACTTTTTATTTCCAAAATATATGCAAAGATAATTTTCAACATTCACCCTTGCAAAATCTTATGTTCCAATTTTTTTCTCCATCCCTTCTCCCCACTCCCTCCTTTAGATAGCAAGTAATTCAATATATTCAACATTCATTTTTGTAAGACTTTGTGTTCCAAATTCTTCTTCCTTCCCTTCTTTCCTCCCCCTTCCTAAGATAGCAAGTAAGATGATATTGGTTAAATATATGCAACAGGCTGGTGACTTCCCACAGCCCTCCCTCACTTAAATCTAATTCACTTACATGTCATGATATCACCTTCCTGATGTCATAGTCCTTTTTGAGAATGAAGGACAAACAACATTTTATTAGGAGTTTACCTGTAATCTGTATTCTATGTAGTCAGTCAACCAACCCTTATTAAGCAATTACTTTATTTCAGACATTGTGGTAAACACTGAGAATATAAATATCAGGAAAAAGAATAAAAACTCTAGTCCTCAATGAGTTTATATTTTAAGGGGGGAAGCTAAACAAAAAAAAAAACAAAACTAAAAAACAAGGACAGGTAGTAGGTGGGGAAGGGAAGGTTGAGTTAAATCCAGAGAATGAAGAATGTTTGTGTGTGTGTGTGTGTGGGGGGGCATCATCAAAGTGGAAGAATTTACCAGTTAATCAATAAACTTAAACTCTTTGTGCCAGACTGTGCTGAGCTCTGGGAATATAAAAAGTGGCAAAAGACAACCCCTATTCTCAAGGAGCTCACAATTTAATGCAGGAGATAATATGTAAATAAACATATATATAAAGCAAACTATATACAAGGTAAGTAAGAAAGAACAGGAGTAAGGCACTAAATTAAGAGGGGTTGGGAAGCTTTCTTATAGAAAATGGGATTTTAGTTGACTCAAAGCAACAGTGGGAGAGAAACCTGGAGGAGCCCTGAAGAGGCAGCTAAGATATGGCAGCATTGTCCCCAAAATCCAGAGGATTTAAATTTTCATCATTAGCTTTAGACTACCTATTTCAAAAACATATTGGGAAGGTCTCTAGATTGGAAGTTAGGGCACTTAATTTCTGGTCCCAGGTTTGCAACTATCTAACTACCTGTGTCACCTCAGGCAAGTTATTTAGCCTCACTGAGTTAAACAAATCTTGTTTTTTTCCTATTAATATCACCAATACCTGCTGTTTTTACCTCATATATTTGTTATATTCATAGTGACATGATCTTTTGAAAAGTTAACAGCCTTTCAGAAATGCAGAACCACTTCTGAGATTCTCCCCATCCAGCTGTGGCCGTCAGCTAAGTAATGGTGGTGAATGTGCTAGGCTTGGAGTGAAGAAGATCTGAATTCAACTCTTTTAACCTTTTTCAGCTTCAATTTCAATAATAAAAGCACTTAGCTAAAAGGTTTGTAATGAGGATCGAATGAAAAAACATATATACAGAGCTTTGGAAAATTTAAATGCTATATACATTTTCTCATCATCATTAGTCTATCTTGGTTAGGTTTATTCACCAGCTTCTATGTGTAAAAGGTCATTTCCCCTTCTTTTCTCCAGAAATTCTATATCTAGCTTACAGTCTTCCTTTTCTCAATGCCCACTGTCATACTTGGGGATTTTTGCTTGTATGTCGATAACCTTTCAAACATCTTCAACTCTAATGAACCCATTCCATTGTTCTTCAGCCACATGCTATGTGCAATTCAAATCTGGCCTCAGAAACTTCCTACCTGTGTGACTCTGGGAAAATCATTTAATCTTGTTTGCCTTAATTCCCTCATCTGTAAAATGAACTGGAGAAAGAAATGGCCAACCACTCCAGTATCTTTGCCAAGAAAACCTCAAATAGGGTCACAGTCAGACACAACTTAAAATGATTGAACAATAGCAACAAGAAGACACAAGAGGGGTAAGGGACAGTCATTAAAAACTTGTGTCGTTGGTATAAGTAAGGAGCTGTGGGTAAAACTGAATTAAGTTCTGGGCACTGCTACTTAAAAACATTGACTTTGGAGTTGGAGGAATGAAATTCCAATTCCACTTCTGAAAAGTACAAACTTTACTCTGGGATTCAGTTTCTTTATTGGAAAAATAAAGAGGTTGGATTAGATTGAATTCAACAAACATTTATTAAATGCCTCTTATTTGTGAGGTTCTGTATTAACTAAGATATGAAGACAAAAATTACAGTTCAGACACTTCCCTTGGGGAGTTTACATTTCACTTGGGATGAAAAGTGCTCACAGATAAATAAATACAACATTATTCAAAGAGAAAAAGTCCATCAACTACAGGACAGATCAGGAAAGGTTGCATAGAATTGACAGCAAACTTATGGTTCAAGGAAAAAGAAATGAGAAGAGGGTGCATTTTGGGCTAAAAGACAGTCTAGGCAAAGTTATAGAGAGACAGAAGGTAAAACACCAGATGTGAGGTAGGCAAGGATTGCACCCATTTTATAGATAAGGAACTTGAAGTTCAGAGAGGTTACTTATTTCACAGGGCTTTTGTGAGGATGGAATGAAGTCATTGGATTGTAGGCTGGAAGGGATCTTAGAGATCGTCTGACCCAATCTTTTCATTTTGCAGATGAGGAAATTAAAACTTAGAGAAATTAAGTAATTTTGCTCATGATTATTCACCTAGTGCACTAATCTTACCATTCTGGAGAACAATATGAAACTATGCTCAAAGGGCTTTAAAACTATGCATACCCACTGACCAAGCAATACTCCCATTATATAGCTAATATCCCAAAGAAATCAAAGGAAAAAGCACAGCAAAAAGAAAGCAGCTTTTTTTGTGGTGGCAAAAATTTGGAAATTGAGGGATTGCCCATCAGTTGGAGAATAGCTGAACAAGTTGTGATCTGTCATTGTGATGGAATGCCATTGTGTCTTAAGAAATAACAAGCGGGGCAGCTAGGTGGCACAGTGGATGGAGCACCAGCCCTGAAGTCAGGAGGCCCTGAATTCAAATGTGACCTCAGACACTTAATTCCTTTCTAGCTGTGTGACCCTGGGCAAGTCACTTAACCCCAATTGCCTCAGCAAATAAATAAATAAATAAAAATAATAAGCAAGATGGTTTCAGAAAGCTCTGGGAAGAGACATATGAACTGATGCAAAATGAAGTGAGCAGAACCAGAACATTGTACATAGTATGTGTACATCCTGCTCACAGCAGTATTGGGATGATCAACTGTGAAAGACAGCTACTCTGATCAAGTAAATTCTAAAAGATTCATGATGAAAAATGCTATTCACCTCTAGAGAGAACTGATGAATTCTGAGAGCATAGTTCTTTTCGCTTAATTTTTCTTGCCTATCTCACATCATTAAAACTAATGGGGAATATGTTTTGCATGACTTAATGCTTGTAATGGGTATTATATTTCTTACCTTCTCAATGGGCAGGGAGAGACTTGAGGGAGAAAGAGAATTTGGAACTGAAAATAAACATAAAAAGAAATTACACAACTAGTAGCAGCCAGAATTCAAACCCAGGGTCTTTGCTAAATCTAGTATTCTTTCCACTGTTGTGATGTTGTAAAAGATGCAAAATTCTTCATAATTACAAACAGCTATGCAAATGGAAGCCAATACTTTCCTTAGCTTTAAAATGGTTATGCTTGAGCTTTGGGGAGGATAAAATGAGATCATAGATTAGAAAAAGGATTGTTGTGATGGGGAAAATAAAGAGAGTTGTTAGGTAGCAAGGCAAATATTATTATTGCTATTATCATCAGTGGCTACTACTAATCCTAACTCACCATCAGCCCAGTAGACCCTGCTATGTTAAGGATTTCTTACCCAGTACCTATCCCAGATAAATATCAATCCCTTTGCCTGGAAATCCCCAAGAGGAGAATGCAGAAATCCACATACTAGAAGTAAGGGGATACTAGATGGGATAACATGAAGTCCTTTCTATGATATGATTCTCCAATTCCACAATTACATGGAAACACAAGCTGAAATAGCAGTGAGCAATAAACAGGCAATTGGGAAAGAATGGGTAATAAGGGCCATTTGAGAAGCCAGAAACAGAAGAAAATTACCTGTCATAAGCAGCTACGAAAGCACCCAGTTCCTTTGAGAAGGAAAACATACTCCCTTGCAGGCTGTTAATCAAAGGGAAGTGACAGTCTCTAGTTGACTGCAGGGGAGAAATAGGGAATGAAATGGGCAAGGGGGGTGAATAGCCCCCCTAGCATTTTGTACCCAGCTGAGGAGATGCTGACTGGATGGGGTGACCTTTACAGCAAGCCATGTAGGATGTGCTGCAGACCATAAGGAATAGATTCAAACCTGCTAATGATGACAACAAGGATAATCATTGTTATAACACCATTCTCTCTCTCTCTCTTTCTTCTTCCCTCCCTACTTTTCTCCTTCCCT